>JASDQU010105783.1:343332-355616 GCA_032191745.1 Picea mariana
GGAAATGACATGACAAGAACTATCCATCTAGGATATTTTCCTTGAAAAATTCACTTTCCTTCATCTCATTATTCCACAATTAATCATGGGTTCTCTTACTCCACAAAGCGTCTTCCCATGAGGGCTTTCACCATAAGGGGACCACTTTGGAGTTCATCCATATTTACTTCTTATCAACCATGAAAAAACAATAATGAGTCATATTTACATCAAACACTATTGGGTCCATTACCAAAACATTTGTGCTATGGGTCTTTCTTCAAGGGTTGACATCAATGACAACCAACCTTAATCAGCACTTCTTGTCCATATTTCTTAATCAACTTTGGGTCCCATACCCATACCTTCAGGGATACATGTAGACTACATCAAATTCACCAAACTAACTCATCATCAATCTCGATCATACAAATTTCAATCAAATTTCCAACATCCCTAGACCTCTCCAAGGGTTGACATCAATATCTAAAGGTTAACATAAATGACAACCAATTGTCCAACAATATCTCCCTTTGGCATTGATGGAAACAATGATGCTCCAACACTCATGCTACCCCTGTGACCATTGCTCCTCATCAATGTTTCTCACTCTCTCCCTTTGACATAAATTACAAAGGGTATCTCTCCTTAGGGATTCTCCCCTTGTCTTCATGCATATGTTCTTTCTCTTGATTTACATGCCTTTGTTCTTGCTTTCCTTCATTGATAAAATATAACTCCCTCTGTTGATATGTCTCCCTCTGTCTGAATGCTATGTATATTCCTTTCTAGATATATTTCTCTAATGATATCTATTCCCTTGACTTTTCTGCAAGATGTAGATCAATGTAAGGCTACCTGTATATGTTTAATTTCCTCACATCCAGTGCCTCTAATTGTCCATTGGTGTTTTGTTTTGTAATTCTCTGACATATATAAAAATCATTCAAAATTTGATTTCTTGATTTACTTGTCATGTTCACTTAACCATATTGTTCAAAAATATCCTACTGATGATATAGATTTTGTTGACGATTTCTCTTTCCCTGTTATGTTGTTCCTTTCATTGCTTTACTTTCCATGACCAACTGATTCCACTAATTCCAATTATTAATACAATGTTATGCATCTTCTCTAATCCATGATTTTTGTACCTCCTAAACATATCATGAATCCATCTCTATCCATATGTCCACGACTATGCTCCTTGACTGTAACTAATCAACACATATCAAACGTGTCCACTGGTGTTCTTTATCTGTAAACCAAACTCTACATGTTTGGAACAACCTATACTAAATATATATCTTCCTAAGTAGAATCAAAAAATTATTCCTATGTAACTACCAACTTATAACTGCGTGGGAACACTTCTTCTCAACGGATCAATCAATCTGTCATTTTGTACTTCTGCTATCTAACTGCTCTGAAAATGTCTCTGCAAATACTTCAAATTTGTTCGAAGGATGGTTCTTTGATCTATAGTATCTACTACACTAAGTCCCCCTATTCAATATTCATATTACTTGGGAGTCTCCAAGCCGGGTGGCTAAGAAAAATAGCCACTCTTATGCGAAGTAATATTCATCTTTGTCTATAGACCATCATCTCTTTGAACTCTGACTTCTTTCTTTCTTCTTGTGGATTGATTTTGCACTACAATTACTGAAAGCACATTCTCTTGGACCTGTTCTTTATTAACCTACTCTTCTTTTCTTTCTCGCGCTACTACAAATCATGTGATCTCTAGAACCTATTCTTTATTCACCTGTTCTTCTCGTTTTTCATTTCTTTTCCAAACCTTCCTCTATCTAACATCTTCCTTTTTCTTTGTATATTTTTCTTCATCTCGTATTATTGCCAATATTGAGAGTATGACTTTTGGGTTTGATTCGTTCATTTGATCTTCATTTACCTATTGTTTTTTTGTTTTCCAAACCTTCTTATATCTGATATCAGTGTTCTTTCTCAAGTAAGTATTCATCATGATTTTTCAATCACGAGCTATGTGACCATAATTGTGGCACTTTTAACAATCAATATTGTGTGGGGCCACATAAGTATTTATTGCTTGAATATTTCTTCCATAATCCCTACAATATGCAACTTTATGTCCAAAGTTAGTACAATAAAAACAATGACCATAAAAGAAATTTCCATACCTGGGAGTGAATGGTGTAGTTCTTTTGAATTCCTTCCATGAATGATCATGATTGAATATTATTTGTGGCTTGAATGTGGATGATCTTCTTGAATATGTATATTTATCATTTTTCTTGGATTCTATTTGACCACGATTCCTTCCTTTGAGTACTTCTTCACAACTCTTGCTCTTTTCTTCATTCTTATTTTTTGGCAACCTACAATGCTTCTCTTCATTTTCTACTGCTAATGTGGATGTTTATGTCTCTTGAATATTCTTGTTGGGTGCTAGCAGGGAAAATACCCCTATTACTATACCAGGGTCAAAGTATAGGAATAGCTATGATCTCCCTTAAAAGACAATCCAATTCCTAAACTACCCCAAACACTCTAAGTAGATGAACAGAAAGAGATAGGAAACTAGGTCATAAGTAGTACCTTTAGTCCAACGTTCGATTTAGGCCACCTCCATCTTTGTAGCTCCCAGGATGCAAGTCTCCTTCCAAAGCTGACCTGCAATAACACTTAGGAAAACAACGCTACAAATATTCTATCTCTACTCATCAAGGTTAGGGTTAGATGTAAACCATTATGCATAAATCAAATGAAAAAATATAAATATATCATTTGGGACAGGAAAAATATTATTTTATTCAAATCCAAAGAATGAAAATTACAATCTTTGTAGGCTGACGCTCCACGAACCTGGTCTGGGTTCCTATTAATGTTTCTCCAAGTTCACTATCCCAATGCTTTCTGTCACAATCAGCTGATCACTTCAAGGGAAGGGAAGGGATTGTATAGGAGAAAAGGATAGAGAGGGAATGTTGAGGAAAAAAATCATAAGGGGTTGCAAATACTTGGGCAAGGAGGGAAAAGGGATTTGGGTAGAGTTTCACTATTCTAATGCTTGATGTGGAAATGGGACCCCAAGAACTCCTTTTATATGAAAAAAGGATATTTATTCAATTTGGAGACGAGCTACAATGGGTGAATTGGTTTGAAAACCCTCAATAGCCCGTAAACTTCGTCGAATTCCTTACAACTTTTTATTTTTTGCAATTTTTGGAGGTAAACGCAGGTTTTTTAGTATGCAGCTAGCATATGTACGTGGGTTGTCTAGCATGCAACAAGAGTATGAAAAGTGAAAAGTAGTGTTGTATGGCACATACATTCTCCAAAAAATGGTTTTTTAAATAGATTTCCTCAGTAGTGATTTGAAGAATTATGCAAGTATAAAGGCCAATGCCATGTATTCATAGGTAGAGAATTTTAGGGCTATAACAAATGCCCCCTATTGTGTGAGGTCAGAAGAGAAACTAATGTCCAAAATACATTACAATATCTTTACTAGTGGGAATGCACAAAGTCGAGTGAGCCTAAGACCAAAGTTCAGGAGGTCACCATCTGCAAAACAATAATAATTTCTCCAAGGAGGGCATAACCATGCTTAGGATGAGATAATCATGGTTTCCAATCAAGTAAAATTCATATCCATGTCATATAAATGTCTATATAAAGTGTAGTTGTGAGAAATACACATCGGATATACATCTCAAAATAATTCAATGATATTTGAATAAAATACAATATGCATCATCAAGAAGCATCAACCTATGGTAAGATATTAGGGCTTCATAGCTCAAGCAACAAATTCAAGATCTTCAGCAACTCAACTAGGAGTATAATAGGAGTGTAAGACTCACTATTCTGAGGTCTTCGACAAGTCATCAGGAAAATACTAGGGGATCTTGTTGATCATGTAGAAAACTTTGTCGATTTTGAATCCAGACTTGACTGGACTCACAGGATGGCCGACTCATGAAAGTTAAGAGACAAACTGCAGAATGATCGACTATGGTTGGATAAAAATTCCCTTGGAAAAAAGCACAAAAGATGATCAGACTCAGACAACGTAATATTGACATAAGTCTATTATGAAGGAGGAACCTCAAACTCTCCATATGTTTGGAAGAGTAACCAAATGGAGGAGGACACAAATCTATGTAGCAATAACAACTTCCTAAGGTCATACTAGATCTCAATTCTTGGAAAACAAACAAAAGGATGTGATTTTTCCAAGGGAGACTATCTTGCTACCGAAAAAATAATGTATATTTCCTATCCCCTCTTTTTGGAATATTTGATTTGTTTGTCTTTTTCAAATTTTTAACTAGCTTGAAAAAGAATAAAAGAATTTTATGTTACAAAGGAGGAACGAGTGTCGTGAGAATGAAAACTGGTTCCAAGGGAATGGAACACACTGATTCTCAAGGCCAGGAGACATGTGTAGGATAAGGGAAAGGAAAGAAATATAGTCTCATTGGATGTTGGTTTCGAAATTTAAAGAGAGCTTGAAAGACAACAAAGCATGCTCATTAAGGAGTCACGAGGGTAAGTCCAATAATGATGATTAGCAAGAAGAATGAGGCTGCAAGAAGAATGAGGCTTCAATATGTAATCATGATGGGACTAACCAAAACTCCCAAGCCTATAGTCAAAGCTTACAGCATGGACGACAAAATGCAACAAATGATCTACCTAGGGAATCCATGTAGAGGTAGGCTCTACCACCTAGTTACAACACTTCTAAAGTAGTAGATAAGGTTATGTGTTGCACTTTGATGGGGTTGATCCTATGGAAAAGAAGAAAAGAAAACGAGATGCAAAAATATGGGAGTGAAAACCTAACTTATATGCAATAGTTTGAAAAAATGACTTTTACCATGGGATGATGCAAATATAACTGATCTCAAAAAATCACCAAGCCATAAGGAGTAGTCCATCAAGATGAACAAAAGATAACTCAAAAGAGAACTCAAGTAGCCACCAAGCTAGGAAAAGTGAAAAAGGGGGCCAAATTAGGGAAAAAATGGGCAAACAAATCTATAAATAGAGGTGGACAACTCAATTTTACCATTGCAAATTGGAAATTAACAAAAAGTAAAAAAAAGACTTTCTCAAAAGAGTGAATTCTAGGAGCTATAGTGGATGGAAAACCCTCCTCCTTGGACCAAGTAAGTATAAATTCCCCCCTCTTGCATTTTAATTTACTCATTTGTATTTATATTTTAGTTTGGGAGGGACACGCCTTTGAAAAAAGGTCATGTCTGTGTGTACGTGGGCTGTCCAAATTCAACCCGCGTATGTACTTGGGCAGAGTAATAAACAACTCGAGTGCATACACGACTGTGTAAACTATAGCTTGCGTACACCTCCTTTTAATTTGAAAAAAATAAAATACAAGAAACTCAACCCTCTCCATCTTTGTATGTGATATGATGTATGTGCACTGGAGAGAGAGGGAACATGAGAAGCTGGATGCATTGGTCGAGGAGGACCCTACAAAGGTTTCTATGCTAAAACAGTGTGGCCTATGGAAATTATTTTAGTGTCCATTCATGAGGGCACAACCGATGTTTCTTAATTCCTTGGTAGAGTACTAGCATCCGAATGCAGAGGCATTCATGTTAGAGGGTAAATCACTGACCCCAACCATGAAGGAGATTTACTTTTTGAACGACCTCTCTAGGAGAGGGGAACTGGTTAACTTGAGGAATTTTCCTCCAAGGTTGTGCAACACAGAAGAATACATAGAGATGTACTATGAGGTTGGTACTAAGAAAGTAGGTTCTTAGGTGTCAATTCATAAGATTACCAGCTTCTCTCTTTAGGTTATTTTACTCATGATCGGGTGGATTACTGGATCTGCAACACTCCATCAAGCCTCCTATTCACAGATGCACTATGCAGTTCAGGTTTTAAAGGTGACCATCTTTGACTGGAGAACCACCATGCTAGTATGCATGAAGAGGAAACTCATAGATTTTCATAGGAATACCAACAAGAACTTCGCGTTTGGTATCATTTTATGTTCCTTCTTCTTTGAGAGGGTGCCCAGTCTCAGTTCGAGAGAGACAGTACGGGGGGATATTTCCTCTTTCCCAGCAGTGTACAGGTCAGAGGTTTTATTTCCTAAACAAGGTGGAGGAAGGACCCAAGAGAACTTTGAGTACTAACTTACAAATATGTTATGTACAGATGTGGGACCAGTTAGACCGATAGAATTTGCCAGAAATAGGCATCATCCTCAACCAAAGGCAAGAATGATAGCTACAAGAGGACCCCCAACTGGAGAGGATGACAAAGTCCTATGATGAGTGGAGAAGAACCTTACTTCACTCATACAGTTCCTATGGATAAGATTGAGGATCTCCCCCCAACGATGCAACCACATGTAGCAGGGGTGCCTCAGACCTGGGTTCAGTTATTTCAGCGTCTTATAAACATCATTGTCCACTACAGCAGAACCAATAGGCCTAGACCTTAGATAGCATCGGACTATTTACGTGCTGAGGGAAAATTTTGTACTATGTATTTTGAGGGCTTAATCCCAATGATGTAAACTGATTACTTTTGAGGCTTTCATGCCCACTTTTGTACTCATGACACCATTTTTAGACATATATATACATGTTTCTTGTTTCATGGATAACATTTATTACAAATGTATTTACATGTGTATGTGTGTGCTTTTATTTTACATGTGAGCAACATGCCAATCTAAAACTTGATATCTAGAGTATCAGTTAAATGATTAAATATCCTAGGAACATGAATATAAGTAATATAATCAAAATACCTTTCTAAGAGACATAACCTAAGGAAATCTCGGTGAAGAGTGGGATCATAAACACAGTAAAACCCATTTAACTAGGACACAACCAGTTGAGCATCTAAGTAAACCCAGAGGCGAGAAATGCCATGTGTCAAAGAATCATGTAGCAATTCTATCACTGCATTGTACTCAGAAACATTATTGGTTGTCACCTAGAAAAATACCTCCAGAAGATAGAAATTGGCCTCCACATGTGAAAATCACCCAAGATGTGGAAGAAAGCCTCTAGGTGTGTCATTTAGTGCCATCTGCGAACCCAAAATAAACCTCTAATTCACTTGACATCTTCCACAGTGAAAAAGAAGAAATAAATAACTGCATGCCCATAAAACGAAAAAGAAAAAAATGTATAAAAGGGTATACATATATACAAGAAGCCACATTTGTGACCGACCTAAGAGTAGTACTTCTTAAGGTAGAGCCCATTTCTAGGCTCTAATAAGGCACTTCCCTCAAAAACAACCAAATGGTAAGAACCCTTCTCTAAGACCTCTTTCACAATGAAAGGTCTGAACCACATGGGTTTGAACTTGCCTGCCCCCAAGGGATATTTGTCTTGGTCATAAACCAGGACAAGATTTCCTTTGGAGAAAATATGAGGGTGAATGAACCAATCATACTGACACTTGACTTGTTTCTTATGAGCCTCGTTATCCAAGGCTGCATCACAATGTTGCTTAAGATATATAAAGTGTTCCTCAAGCGTTCTAGTGTCAGGCAATAGTTTCACTGCCAACTTTAAAGAAGGGATATGAAACTTGATGGATAAGACTGCTTCTAGCCCGTAAACGAGTTGAAAAGGTGAAAAATCGATGGCAGTCTTAACAAAATTTTGATAGGCCCACAACTTCTAATATAACATCAAATGCCAATTTGACTTGGCCGAATTTATCATCCACTGAAGAATAGTCTTGAGGGACTTATTCACAACTTCTACTTGACCATTTTCTTGCGGGTAATAAGGTGACAAATGTTCTTGTTTAAACTCGAGATTTGATGTTAATTCAGTCATCATTGTATTCTGGAAGTGACTTCCATGGTCAGTGACAATCTCCTTCGGGATACCGAATCTTGCTACTGTCTGACTGAAAATGAAAGGGGTAGTGGTTTCGTCGTCATTGTTAAACGTCAACATAACTTCAACCCACTTAGTGAAGTAGTCTATTGCTACGATGATGTAATGATGCTCCCTAGTAGAATTCAGGTGACATGTAGTGAAATCAATCCCCCACTTGGTGAAGGGACCGACAACAATAACTGGAAACATAGGAGCAAAGTGTGTCTGCATCTTTTGATAGAAGATCTGGCACAAGTGACACTTCTTGACCGCCTCTACACAATATTTGGTTAATGAGGGCCGGAAGTATCCTACGCATAGAATCTTTTGGGATGTTTCCAACCTAGAAATATGACCACCACATGCTATGGTGTGGCATTCGTTCAAAATGGTCTCTTCTTCTTCATGAATAAGACATCATCGAAGAATGCAATCTACACTTCGACGATACAAAGTGTCATCGAGAATGAGATAGTTTCATTCTTAGTGTTGAATTCATCGATGCTCATCGTGAGAACTAGAAGCGGGGCACTTCAAAGTTTGAATATACACAATTATATCTCCACAACAGGGGTCCAAAGATGCAATTGTAAAGAGATCTACGTTAATAGGTGACTCTTCAGATATAATATCACCAGACTCGACTGGTAGTTCTGAAATTAATTCGACAAATACCAATGACCTTTTATATTTCATAGAGACAAAATCCAAGTCAAAATATTGTAGGATAACTATCCATCTATTGATATTTCCACCAATGATCCGTTGAAAAGGATTGACGAAAACAATGAGGGTTGTCTGCGAAGTAATATATAGTGACAGAACCGTTGGACAACATGGATAGCCACCAAAGGAAGTTTCTCAACATGAGAGTGGTTGAGTTTTGGTCCAACTAGGCCTCAGATAAGATAATAGATAACGTTCTCTTCGAGCGTGTCATCCTCCTGGACCAAGACCTTGCCGATGGTCGACTCTGCAGCAACCAAATACAAAAATAAATCGTTTTTATAATTAGGAGGTTGGAGAAAAGGTGCAGACGTCGGGGCATGTTTCAATGCTTCAAAGGAGCACTGAGCTGCTTCATCTCAATAGAATGGGACCATTATTTTCAAAAGACGCATGAATCCTTTAGTGATCTTGGCATAATTAGTGACAAAATGCCAAATAAAATTAACTTTCCCATGTAAGCTATGAAGCTGGGGTATTATGCATAGGGGAGGAAATTGAACTATCGCCTCAACCTTAAGAGGATTGACCATGATCCCTTTTATGGACATAATGAAACCTAATAAATCACCTAATGTCATGCAAAAACTGTACTTGTTTGGATTCAAGCAAATCTGATAGTAGCGACACCACTCAAATATCAATCATAAATGGGTGGGATAATCATATATCTTGCAAGAACGTGATGCTATATCATCCAAGTATGCCTTGAATATGTGTTTGAGGTCATGAAAAGAAAACAACATGGCCTATTGAACGGTATCTCCAACATTCTTCATGCCAAAAGGAATCTTTCGATACACGAAGGTACCCTAAGAAAAAATAAAAGTTGTTTTATGTTGGTCCTCAGGTTTGATTTGAATTTGATTATATCTCGAAAATCCATCCATGAAAGAAAATATTTCGCAACCAGCACACTCATCAATGATCTGATCAATTAACGGGGTTGGAAAATTTTATTTTGGGCAAGCTTTGTTCAAATCACAGAAATCCATACAAACATGAATCATGCCTTGTTTCTTGTTGACAGTAACTATGTTTGATACCCATTCTGTCAATTGTATGGGGTAGATGAAACCATGTTGAGAAGTTTTTTTACTTTATCCTTAATCGTCATTGTTTTTCGAGGATGGACAGGGCGAAGCTTCTGTCAGATCAGTTTGACGTTAGGATAAGTCATGATTTCATGTTCGACAATTCTTGGATCAATGCTTGTCATCTCCTCATAAAACCAGGAAAAAAAGTTTCATAACTCCTTGAATAACTCGGAGTAAATTTGAATCTCTTCGGGAGAGAAATCCACTCCAACAAATACATTTTCCACGACGCCAGGGGTTCTGGAGATATTGATAGGAATCATTGCAACAATACTTGTCATGTTTCCCTCGGCGTATACTCCATACGTAGCCATAGGGTTAATAGTACAAGGGCTATATACATTCATGTTCAAAACAAACTCTGTTTCCTCTATTCTCCTAAGCTCGAGAAGAAAATAAGATCTATGATGAAGATCATCTGAAGGTCTTTCGGGACCATTCATTGCCTCTAGAATCACATCGTTAGAGGGAAAGACTAAGTATAAAGGGTCTTGAGTGGTGAGAGATTCCTGAGCCAGAATAGGATCGAGAAATATATCTAGCTCCTGTGGGGGAGCCAAATGGGAGTTGGTCGAGGCTTGCTAGACAACATTGTATGCAACCTCGACTGCGGATAAGGGCATGGCCATGCCAAGGTTCCATATCCCCTCCATCGAAGCATATGGGGAAGGAAAATTTCACGGGTCATGAAAGTAACTTGTTTTAAAAGTTGACACTTGAAAAATTGCAGCCCTCAGCTGGTTGGGAATGACTGAAATAAACCTTACATCATTGGAAGGCAATAGATAATCAAAATTTCCCATCAATAATGAAAATAATCTGGAACCTAAGTTGACAATGCTAGGCTGCGGGTTATCAATCATGGGGACCGTGGAGGCCCTTGATGAAGGGCCAGGACGAGAGAAGGACAATTGGTCGATAGTTATAATTCGACCTTCATGTAGAAAGAATAAGACCTAAAAACGTTGCTACAACAACATGGATTATGTAAGTCCAACTCTGTCTTAACAGGAGATTGTATTCGAGAGGCGCATCGACTAATTCATCCTCGACGAACACATTTTTACCCTATAACTGCACGGGGAAAGAAGTAATTATACCATGTGGTATGAACGATCGATCGTCAAAAGATATAAGAAACATAGGTGAAGGACACAACTCAGGCTAGCCAATGGCCTTCCAACATGCCAACAACATCACGTAAGCTGAGGCACCCTCATCAACCACTCTACGGAAAATGTTCCTTGTCAACTATTTCATGGTGTATGCCACTACTATCTGAAAGGAAACATGTTGAGGAAGAGGAGGTTTAAGGTCATTTGGATCGAAAATGATCATTCCTGAGCTACTAGTTTCTGATGCTCACAAGGCATACAACAAATATTTTCTCTATGAGGGGAAACTCTAGAGAACTTCTAGAGTAGACATTGCACAAGTGGTTTGTGCTAGATCCTCCACGATGGAGTAGTTTTGAGTGGCCCTTGTGTTGGGTTATGGGAATCCTTCTTAAACACACATTTAGGGATGTGATTCATTGTCTCTCCCACTGTCTTATCAATTTGAAGAGGATTTAATGGGTTGAAGGCCTCCATTCCCTTCTCAACGGATTCTAATGTTCCATAGTCATGAGTCCTAGTTGATAAATGAGCATCAATGTTCATCATGTAAATGTTCACGACCAAGTTGTTAGAAGTAGGCGGTGGGGTCCCTGACTGCCCCCAGCCATGCTCGTGGATGTAGAAGCTTGGTCCATATTTTTCCCTTGTGGAAAAGGGTTTGTCAGCATAACAGGTTATTTCTATGATATTAGATTATGGGCTTCCACAAGATGAGGGAACATGTGAGTTAATTGGTCTTCCATGCAAAGATTACATAGATACTTCACCTTCCTCTTCTCATTTTTCCCCTCGCTAACATTGTTATCAACATTTTTATCCCCTTTACCCTTCTAGTTTTCCTATTTCTTCTTTACCTCGGTATGTTGATTGGCCTTGGGAGTTGTCGATTGCACACTATCTACATCCAACATCTAGTTTGCTAGGGAAGTCGAACTAGGATTCTGGTTGGCCACAATCTATTGAATCGATAATTGTTGTAACTGATTTGACAATAGATTCATGGAATTTATTTGTGTTGAGACCACTATGTCATTAATGTGGGGCCTCTACTTTTTTTGTCCTTACTGAGAGTATACTGTGGCACATCGGGTAGGATCACGTAAATAATGCTAGACTGGGAGTAAATTAGTTCTATCTGCTGGGATCTCATAATATCCTCTCCCTTAGAAAACACCCTGGATGTTGCTACGTATTTGGACACACAAAGAACCAAAGACTTCAAGAACCACTCAAGCAAGAATGCAGGAGGCACCTTGACCTTAATCAAGCTCTTTATTCGCCGGCACTCTCAAATATGATCCGAGATATGGTCAACCTTGTTGTTGGGTGTTTTTACCCTACGGACTAGTAAGCTAGGGTTCTAAGCCTACATGCAGATCATGACCCTTCAGATTTAATCTTTATCCTTCTACCCAAAATCTCAACCCCTTTTCTCAGGCAAACACAGTAAGAATGAACTAACCTTATTTTCCGAAGGTTGAAGTAGA
>JASDQU010105784.1:19320-40411 GCA_032191745.1 Picea mariana
CCTGTGGTCATAGATGTCGATTATATGAGTACGGATAAGGAATGGTAGGGTCTGTATCAAGCACTGTAGGGATTCGGGGAATTCTGTTCCCCGGAGAAAAGAAGAAAAAGGCCGTAAAATTTTGAATTTCGTAGTGGGTATGTTACAAACAGCTGCATAGTGAATCCCATAACTCATGGTGCCCTGAACATATCTGAGGATGTGCTTGGAATCCTTCTAGTGTAGATCATGGGGTTCCTACATGTATTTGGAAACTTCTACTACCACATATGAGATGTATGGATGGGTGTGAGTTAGATACATAAGAATTCCCACCAATTTTCGATATAAAGTGTTGTCCAATAATGGTGTATTCCTGCCATCCTCAAGTCTAATCCCAGATCATAAGGGTGTATGTGCAAAGTTACAGTCTATCATGTGGAATCTATATAGAAGATCCCTGGCATACTTAGCCTGAGAAAGTTTGATGCCAGAATCATCCTGAATAATCTCAAGACCAAGAAATAAGTGTAGTGGACCCATGTACATCATAGAGAACTTGTCATTCAAAATATAATTGACCAAAGCAATGGCTGAAGTAGAGCTACTAGTGATCAAAAGATCATCAACATAGAGTACTAAAATCATCACAAAGTTAGTAGTCCTCAACATGTAAACATTGGAATCAGATTTACATCTAACAAAATCACGTGAAATCAAGTAAGAATCCATCTTTGTATACCATGCTCTAGGTGCCTTCTTGAGGCCATAGAGAGACTTATTCAGTCTGCATACTAAAGATGAATTATGAATGAACCCCTGCGGCTACTCCATGTAGATATCCTCTGAAATGTCACCATGAAGAAAATAATTCTTCACATCCATCTGGTGAAATTCCCATCCTTTGGTTGTTGCAATGGCTAGATCCAAGCGAATGGGTTCCATATTTTCTACAGGAGCAAAGGTCTCATAATAATCTATCCCATGAATCTGCTGAAATCCTTTTGCAACTAATCTATCCTTATACCTACTCACCTGACCTTCTGCTGATCTCTTGGTCCTATAGACCCATTTTCATCTAACAAGTTTCCTCTCTGGTGGAAGTGGAACCAGATCCCAAGTATAATTCTCTAGAAGAGATTCATGTTCCTCCTGCATGGTTGCTTCCCATAGTGGCTTGTTAACAACCTCATTGTAGGTATGTGGATCAAAAGATTAAACCATATAGAAATGCATGGACATTGTTGGTTCAGAAGATGAAAGTACATGAGAAGGATCCACATGCTGAGATCGAGTCCTCCTCGAATCCAATGGATCCTCTACAAGGTTACGTGCTACCTGAAGTGTGGACTGTGCTCACTTGGGCATTTTATGAAGCTTTGACGATGGCTCCTCATTTGACTATGCTACCTCCTCATCTGCATGTACAAAATACTCTGAATCTATGTTTGAATATGTAGCATCTGAGTGTGTGCAATCATCATCTCTGATGTCTGGAACTGATGGAAGCACAAGAGTCTCTGCATGTTGCACTGGAGGTGCATGCAAAGGACTCTCCTCAAAATGAACAGTGTGCTCAATGATGAGCTGGTCTATAGAGGGATTAATCAATATGTACCCCTTCGCATCATCTGGATGTCCCAAAAATATGAAAGGTGTGCTCTGTGAATCTAAGTCTTTCCTCTTTTCAGAAAGAATATGTGCCCATTCTCTAGATCCAAATATGCATAAGTGTGTGAAATCTGGTTTGTCACTTGTCCAAGTCTCAAAAGGTGTCATATCCTCGACAGATCTATGAGGTTCCTTGTTCTGTATGTAAGAAACACAGTTAAGTGCCTTAGTCCAAAGCTTGCAAGGAAGTGATCTTTCATGCAATATGCAACTGGTCATATCCTTGAGAGACCTATTCTTCCTTTCAACAACTCCATTCTGGTATGGAGTGTATGGAACTGTGTGTTGCAACTGGATACCAGCTTCATGACAAAAATTCTGAACATCTTTGTTGATATAATCCCCCATTGTCTGTATGAAAGATATTGATTTTATTCCCAATTTGTGTCTCAACTAAAGATTTGAAATCTTTAAGATGCTTAAAAACTTCATACTTTTTTCTGAGAAAATAAACCCAAGTATAGCGTGAGTAATCATCAATAAATGTAAGAACATACCTTGCTTTGTTGATGGACGGATGTGGAAATGGACCCATGATATCACTGTGAAAAATCTCCAAGGAAGAGGAGGCTCTCCTTGCCTTCTCCATTTCAAATTTCTCTTCATGATGCTTGCCAAGAATGCATCAGTCACAAACCCCTTCAGAAAATTGAATGTTTGAAAATCCTTTAACCAATCCTTGCTTGGAAAGTCACTGCATGTACCTAAAGTTTAAATGACCAAATCTCTCATGACATACTCTACTACTATCATTAACATGTGTAAGTAACAAAGAGGAGCCATAGTCAATAAACTTAGTGAAATTATACAGCTGTGATTTGTGATCTACCTCACCAACTGCAATAATGGAAATGTCATGCATGTCAAGTACAGTAACTAAATATGATGTAAATTCAACCCTTTTACCCGTTTGAGTGATCTGATAAACTAAGAGCAGATTTATAGAAATATTTGGAACATGTAAGACATTCTGAAAACTTCCATTAGGGAGTTCCACTCTTCCCTCTCCTGCAATTTCTATTGGAGTATCATCCCCCATGAGAATAGGAGGTCCAAAGCATGAAATCAAAGAAGTAAAAACTTCCTCTTTGGCTTCCATATGATGTGATGCACTAGAATCTATAATCCATGAATCATATGAGGAATTAATTGCAACCAGAGCATGATGATTACCTTTCTGAGGCACATGGTATTCTTCCTTCTTCTTCTTGTCTTCTTCAGGAATGAAGTCTCCAAGCTTATTCTTCTAAAGTACCTATGTCATAAGATCGATTTGATTCTTCATGCATGTGGATTCTTCATGATTCAGTTTATTGCAATATGTTCACTGCTTTCCCTTCTTCTTCTTCCCTTTGGAATTTGAAGAATCTTTGGAACCTGAAAAATCCTTGAAGGGTTTGGAATATCCCTACTTCTTTGAATCTAGATATAATAGCTCCTTTCATTTCTGCTCCAATTTTTTATTAGATGACCCTTTTCCATCATGCATGGTGAGTGCATGTGCTTTGGTATATTTCATGAGGCCCATCTATATTATTTTTTCTACTCTTGTGTGAGAGACTCAATGAACTGAGCCATCGTAGGCATTTTCCAATTTGCGCCCAAAAGACATCTGCTAGAATGGAAATTGGAGACATATACAACATATTCTAGTCCTAGCTTGGACAAGATTGTTAGAATAAGTTGTTTCTCTTATGTATACTTGTTAATACCACATTCACCCAATATTACAATCAAATATTTAAGTTTAGTAAATAAATCTGATATATTATCAAAACTTTTAGGGTATAAGGTATTCAAATCTACCTCAAGCATATGACCTGGCATCTCATCCTGCTTTCCAAAGAGTCCTTCCAAGGTGGTCCAGATATCATTTGGATTATTTCATGCGACAACATGAAACCATAGATCAATGGATATTAACTCAAGAATTAATCCTGTGGCCTAATCCTTACGGTTCTCCCATCTGGTTTTCTCAAGCGCTAATTTAGGTTTTGTTTATGTCACCATCGTCAAATTATACAGTCCTTTTCTTATGAGTTAGAACGTAGCCTTCGACTTCCATTCAAAATATTTGTATGTTGTGAGTATTATCACCAGACTTTATTGAAGAAGTTGCATCGCCTCCATCCTATTATTGATTCTGAAAAGATCCTGAAAACCTAGATTGTGGATTCCAAGATATGACAGACGGCTCTATGACAAATATAGATATAATAAAACAATAATATATCCTAAAATATGATGTGGGTTTTGGATATTTTTAGTGAGCATAATCATTAATATGTTATATGTCTCTGGTCACAATTTCAGCGCGACCCAGATCGTGTATTTCGATATATGGCTATTTTACTGCAAAAAAGTTAATTTACTAAAGGGCAGCTGAATCGTCACACCCTAAGCTGTCTATAAGCTGCAATAATTGTGAAAAACTGAATTTTCGTAGCCTAGGTGAAGAGTATAGTGCGACGACGTTGCACCCTAAACTGTGTATAGGGTGCGATGATTCCCTTCGATAGGAATAGGCTGCGATGATTCCAACTGTCGCACTCTTCGATAGGGATAGGCTACGACGATGGAAGAAACTAGGTTTACTCAATCCTCTTTCGCTCTTCTCTAGCTTGTTTGGGTTTCTCCAAGCAACTCAAATATGATACCATGTCAGTGTTTGATGGAAACCTACACAGGAGACTAGCTAAAGCATACACAAACAAAAATTATTAAGAAAAGGAAGATGTTGATACTTAGAACACATCACCAAAAGACTTCATCATCCCTTGAAATCCGACCTTCTTTTACTTCTTATTTCCTCTGAAATTCACTTCTTAGTTTTCTTTACGTGTCTTTGAGCTTGTTATTTTCAATCTCAACATGCTTCAATTTTTTAAGATTCTCATTTTCTTGTTGAATAATTTTTTCTTCATGATTTTCTTCTTCTTCATTAAAATTTTCTTCTTCAGTGTCATTTCTTTCAATGCTTGGATGAGGACATTCAAATTCAACATGACCTACTCCTTCACACTTAAAGCAAAAGAAATGACCTCTATTTTCTTCTTTGAAATCTGAAATGTTATAATTTTCTTCAACTTCTTCTTCTTCTTCTTCTTCTGTGTCTTCCCTTACACAAAAGTCTTGTAGCTTGTCCCAAAGCTCTTTTGATGATGCACATGATCCCACCTTGGATTTCAATGAATCTGTCAATCCATCCAGGATGGTATCTATTGCCAAATTGTTGCTCCTTTTTGCTTCTTTCTGAGCTGCAGTCTTTGGTTTCTTCAAAGCATTGTATCCTGAAGCAACTGAGAACCAAACATCTGCCCCAAGAGCTTTCAAGTAAGTTTCCATTCTGTTACTCCAGTATTCAAAATTGCTTCCATCAAATGGTGGAATCCCATTTGGAATTTTGTCTTCCATTTCTTCTTAGTATATTCCTTCCAGTGGTTAAACTGTACTGAAGGTAACCCGCTCTGATACCAAATGCTAATACATAGAACACATCACCAAAAGACTTCATCCTCCCTTGAAATTTGGCCTTCTTTTACTTCTTATTTCCTCTGAAATTCGACTTGTATCAAAATGAATGTATAATGATGTTTATTTATACCATTTATGTCACTTCATTTTAACATTAGGACCGACCTGACACTTTCTTATTTTGTAATTCTTTTTTTTAATTATCTTTAGGGCCTACATGTACAATTCACTTTTTCATTTTCAAAAATTCATTTCTTCTCAACCATGAGGATCCACATGACGTGCCACATACCGCCGGAAACAACATGATGTATACTATCCATTCATGGTTGTTGTATATGCATGTGCATTGTCCTTCATGTCCAAATAATTTTATCAATCTTGCGGTTCAAAACCATGACTAGGGTTGACATCAATGACAACAACCAATCTTCCAACAGAAGAGAGATACAATATGAAGAATTAGAATCAATGTATATTATGATCTAATCAATGAGTGTGTGATATTCACTTATATAGGCAAAGAAATCATATAATTAAGAATGCATGCATAATAGTGATGGTATAAAATTAGAAAGTCTAAAGTAGAACTAGTCAATTAACTCCCACTGAACTAGTGTG
Source organism: Picea mariana (assembly GCA_032191745.1). NCBI lineage: Eukaryota > Viridiplantae > Streptophyta > Pinopsida > Pinales > Pinaceae > Picea > Picea mariana. The sequence continues at coordinate 25,066 of JASDQU010105784.1, forward strand.
CCGAAAATAGAAATTTCTCCAACAAAGAGTACTCAATGTTGAAAAAACCCTCTCAATGTTACAAATATTGAATTATGGTGGCCAATTTGTATTGCCACCAAACTTGAGCTTCTAACTGCGCGTTAACAAGAGGATACACCCATAGTGAATACACTGWTCGCATTGAAGAGCAAGCTAAGGTAGTGGATTTCCATGCCAAACTAGCAACATATGAACATTAATTTATCGGTTACAGTTGACAACTACCTTATTAATATTCTGTGTACCATTTTATATTACTCAATCAAATGCCATCGTTAGTTCAATAAAATGAATACAATAATAGATTCACAACATTAGAAGATGAGCTTACTGTTTAACTTTGAATTAGTATTTCTTATTGAAGGAATTTGGATTCAGGAAATATCGGATTCACAACAAGTAGAGTATAAGATTACTGTTGGATTCAAAACAAAATTGGATTCACAACAAGTGGGGTATAAACTTACTATTTAAAAACTTCGAGATTCTATTTCTTATCAATGAATTTCGAATCAAAACAATATTGAATCACAGCCAATAGAATATAAGCTTACTGGTAAAAACTTTGAAATTCAATTTCTTATTAATGAAATTGGAATCAAACAATATTGAAATCGCATCAACTAGAGTATAAGCTTACTGGTAAAATCTTTGAAATTCAATTTCATATCCATGAAATTGGAATCAAAACAAAATTGAAATCGAAACAAGTAGAGTATAAGCTTACAATTAAACTTCAAATTACTATAATTATTCACCAATGCCAATTCAGTTAGTTGGGATTTTACATATAACACTAGATACTAAGTAGTTCATTATTTGTATAGAAATTAAATTYGTCTTAACACTTYTATTTGATTCAGTTCAATTCGATACTAATAATTCCTTACTCAAAATCTTTTGCATAAAAAAAACTTAAAGGACATCGATTTCAAGCCTATAAATCACTAGGTGCACAAGCGTTTGAAGTGGACGGAGCTACGATTAAATTGAGCTCAATAATTCGYGTAATAATTTATGAGCAGACTTTGTATAGAAGGAGTGRATCAATTCCACATAAATGCTGGTACAATACAAAATAAAATCATACTCCATAATCCACTACAGATCTTGCACACCRATATCTAATAACATAGTTTATAAAAACTCTGATAGAAAATCTTAATCCAAATAAATTTTGTCACTCATTTCTACGTGTGGTAAAATCTAYGAATTTTCCCACAAATACTTATGGTACAATCTAATTGATTCTTGATAAAAACTCATAAATTTACAAATAAGAAATGACTAAATATCCAAATRCCGTGACCAAAAATCTGACTATGCTTGGAGATGATCTTCAGGATTGAATTTTCTCACGTCCCTTGCTTCACACGCTAATCCAGAGACTTCACCGATACCTCCCAGCCAATGCTAGGGGTTCTCTTCTTCCCTCTTATCCCCCCGAGCYGCAAAGAAGCCACACACAAAAACCAGAACGCAATAGCTCCAAGCTTCCATTGCAAGAAAGAGCTCCCAGTCCCTTCCCAAGCCTGGTATCCCAACTRTCACAAGTAAAACACAGTCCACAAATATTTTGGTAGAATAACCTTACCAAGAATGAGTGATCATTTTCCCTTCAACACCATTTGTTTTTATAAAAAAGTCCTCACTGACAAATGTCCACATGCACAATTAATTAACTTTTTAATTAATTAAATCAGGATTATTCACCCACACACTTGTCACACTTTCCCCAAGTTGCACAAGTAATTACCAATTTTATTTTTATTTAAAAATTCAAATTCCCCCACATTCTCTAAGTGTTCCTATTTTTTCTCTTAGTTGTCCCTTTATTTCCCAAATTTTTATTTAAAGAGTGTATCCTAACTAGATCTTAGTTAGAGTTGAATTAGGAGTCTTCTTCTAGTTAGCCTAGAAGTAGGTTGACTCAAGATTCTATTCCATGTGTAATCTTATTCTCTCATATTATTATTCTTCTCTTTTTAAAAATCCAAATTATTAATTTCATGCACACATGTGCAATTTATCCAATCTTTAGATTTTTATTCACATTTTTCCTTAAATTGATGTATCTCTATTCTTTTAATTTATTTAATATTTAATTTAGTTCCCTAACTAAACTTAGACTTATTCTTAGTCTTAGAGTTGAGCTTATTCTTTTATTGGGATTTATAATTAATAAATTTACCGTTTAATTGATTAAGTTAATGTGACAGGGTCTAATCAATTCAGTGCTTTCTAGGCCACCTAGATTTATTGACTCAAGTTTACAATTACATGACATGCCATTTAAGACGCACCTTCGTGCTCCAAGGGTGCCCCTCTATTTAGACTGGTTTTGGAATTTTGTTTGACCCTTGGAGTCAACACTCCACTCGGTCGACCTTGTGAGAGACTAAGGGATTCTAAGAAATGAGGACTCTGGCTTATTGTGCGCCCCTTATAAATCTTTGTGAGCGACTGTCTCAGTCCGCCCTCATGACATTGTGGACATATCGAACTAGGTAATAGTTAACCTACCATTCGAGCCACAGTGGGAGTGCTAGTAGGTTATGACATGGACGTTTCCACACCTCTCCCTCAATGTCTGGTTTCTATGCATGGCCCCTTTACTCATTATGTGAGTCGTATTTGAAAGCATCATCCGACTACATCCATTTACAAAAAAATGTCAATGATCCATATACATAATCATACTATAATCAATCAATGTCACAAGTGCATAAATAAAATAATCAATCAAAATACAATCCACTCCCTGACTCAATGTAGAGTCCAAGGAAGTCCATTGATTCCATCAACATCCATAATCTGTCATGTATCCTTCACACTCAGGAAAACTTGTAAATAGCATATGCCAATATATATATCAAATAACAATAAGTTAGAACACATCATCGTCGTCATGTAATATCTATAATTAAAATGAAATCACAATGTACAATAACCAGATCCCTTGCACACAAGTGTCCTTAAAGAATAAGTCGAAACAAATGTGCTCAATAGAGTGGGATGTTACATACAAACCCCCTTGTTTTAAACTTCGTCATGAAGTTTGTATAGTATATAAATGCATTTAAAATAAATGTGTATGACATAGATCTATATGTCTAATTTATCAAAAAAGTAAGGAAATTTTTATGCATCCTCCTAGATAGCCAAGTGTGGGCTATAGTTGTTCCACTGGAAGTTTACCTGATCGACTATTCGACATCGTAGCTTTCAAATGTGATGATCTAGAATGCAGATCGGATCCGCAATGAGAGCACCCTGATCTGACTTTTGCAAAGAACTGATGTCAATAACATGTGAAAAAACACTAATATAATCTCTAAGTATCGATACATGAAAAACAATGTGCATGCGTCTTAAAAAATCAGGGAAGGCTAGTTGATAAGCCATGGATACTTTCTTTTCCAAAACTTAAAAAGGTCCCACAAACCTAGAAGAGAGTTTAGCACCCTTTCCAAACTTGATCGAACTCTTGTGCAGTTTCACCCAAAAAACAACTCTGTTGCCAACTTCATAATTGTGGTCAATGCGATGCACTTCAGCGTACATTTTATGTCGATCTTGCACTTCTTTAATCCTTTGTCTTATCGATTGCATCTGTTATTCCATTTCTTGAATCACTTCTAGTCCTACCAGGACCCTATCCTCAAGTCAATCCCAACTCAACGACGTCTAACACGGTCACCCGTAAAGAAACTCAAATGGTTCCATATTAATGGTACACTGGTAGATGTTATTATAAGGAAACTCTACCAGGGATGATTTTAAGGATGGAGATTTATTTTAAAATGTAGAAACTGTGGGGAATCTTACTAATCCTTCATATTCCTACTATAAAATGTTTGCGATATTTTTGTAAAACTATTCAAATTTTTAAGGATTTTGTATAGTTTGTATAGTTTTTTGGCGATTTTTAAGGTAAAATAATTTTATCCTATAGAATTTGGGTGAATCATTTTTAAAATAATGAATCTTTTTTTGGGAAAAACCATGGAAAATTAGCCCGTGAGAAAAATTTATCCTCTAAAATCATCCCTAAACTCTACTAATGGAAAGAAGTCTTCCCAATATTTTTGTTGATCCATCACATACATATGCAACATATCCTCCAAAATCTGGTTCTTTCTTTTTGTTTTCCCGTCTGTCTTAGGGTGATATAATGTACTGAAGTTTAGATGTGTTCCCAAAGCCTCTTGGAAATGGGTCCAAAAAAGTCCTGTAAACACCAATCCTCGATCGAATATGATCCTTCTTGGTAAACCATGTAATCTCACAACCTCACTAATAAAAACTCTATCTATTTCTAGCACATGATACGTCGTACATACTGGAATAAAGTGTGCACTCTTCGTCAGAGTGTCTACTACCACAAAAATTGAATCATGTCTCCTTGACATCAGTGGAAATCCAACAATAAAATCCATCGAAATGACTTTCCATTTTGATTCAGGAATAACGTGTGGCTGCAACAATCCTGCTATGTGTCTATGCTCATCCTTCACTTGTTGAAATTCTTGACATCTCGCCACGTAACTAACTATGTCTACTTTCATTCCCTTCAAGAAGAATAAAGGCTTAAGGTCTTCCTTCATCTTCATGACTCCCGGATGAGTCATGTACACTTCTCTATGAGCTTTTCTCAAGATAAAATTTCTTAATTTGTCATTAGGCGGTACGTAAGTTCTTTCGTTAAATATCAATAATCCATTTTTGTCTAAATAATAAACTTCAAAATTTGGTACCATCATGGTATTTCATCCAATATTATCCTTAACTTTTTTATACCATTCGTCGTTGATATGTAAAGTTAGAATGTTTTCTCAAAGATTCGTTTGAAGAGGTATTATCGACAATATGCATGGTCTCCAACTTAATGGATCTGGCACTTTGTTCAATGTTCATTTAATATAAGTAATCTCAAAGTCATATTTGCTAAGTAGTTCTAACAAACGCCTTTGTTGTGCATTCAAGTCACTCTATGTGAATATATGTTGTAATCCACAATGATCTGTCTTTAATTCAAATTTTCATCCAATCAAGTAATGTCTCCATGATCTCAGGCCATATACAATTTCCAAGAACTCCAAATTGTGTGTTGTGTAATTCTCATGATTTCTCAATTTCCTTGAAATATACACAATCACTCGACCATCTTGCGTCAAAACTCCGCATAAACCTTCCTTGGATGCATTCGTGGATACCAATAATTCTTTTTCCATGTCGGGGACATTCAGTATTGGTGTTTTCATCAACAACTCCTTAAGATTTTAAAATGATTTTGCGCACTTCTCTGTCCAAACAAATTTCTTATTTTTCTTCTGAAATTTTGTGATCGGATTTGCTATCTTCGAAAACCCTTTGACGAATCGTCGATAATATATTGCTATACCCATAAAGTTGCGTACTTCTTGTATGTTTGTTGGTGTTGGCCATTCCATAATAGCCTCAAATTTTGCTGGATCCACAATGATACCTTCACCGAATATGTTATGTCCTAAATAATGAATCTTCGTTTGGTAAAAAGAACATTTCAATAACTTCCTGTACAATTTTTTTTATCGTAGACACTGTAGGACCAATATTCGATGTTCATCATGCTCTTATTTTGTCTGAGAATAAATCAGGATTGTCATCAATAAATATTTGAACAAAATTTTCCAAGTATTCATGGAATACCCCATTCATCAAACTCATGAATACCCCTGGCATGCTCGTCAGTATGAACGGTAAAATGTAAACTCATAGTGTCTAAATATCATCTTAAATGCGGTCTTAGGGATATATTCCTCTTTAATATGCAATTGATGATATCCCGATATCAAATCAATCTTCAAAAACATCGTTGTTTCATCTGATCAAACAAATTGTCTATTCTTGGCAACGGATATTGGTTCTTGATCATCAATTTGTTCAATTGATGGTAGTCAATACAAATTCTCTATGATCCATCCTTATTTCTTACGAAAATAACTGGCACACCCCAAGGAGATACACTTGGACGTATAAGTCCCAAGTCCAACAATTCCCTCAATTGCATTTTTAACTCCTGCAATTCAGGCATTGACATCCGGTAAGGCATTCTCATTATCGATTTAGTTCCACGATTTACATCTATTGTAAACTCCAATTCTCTTACAGGCAGTAAACCTGGTAACTCTTCTAGAAACAAGTCAACAAACTCTTGTACTACAGGAATTTTTTCTAATCCTTCCGCCTCGCCCTTCTCATTTAGCACTAACATAGCATAAGGATTACATCCCTTGAACATGATCTTTTGTAGTTTTAGAGAAGAAATAAACCTCAAGGACACCCTATGGTTCCTTCCTATAATCACTCTACTCTATCCCAAATCATTTGTCAAATTCAGTTATGTTTTGTCTTACAATTGATTATCGCATCATATGATTCCAACCAGTCTATACTGATCACTATGTCATAAGATCCTAGGATTGTAAAATATAATGATACAGTTTGTAACATTTCCTCCAACCTTTTGTTTGGCACCCGATGCCATTTCTACATAACTGAACTCATCCTACTCGACTTCCTTTACCTTAATTCTCTTTAGCATTGCACAAGAGATAAAGCTCTTTGTAGCACCTGGATATATCAATATACTAAAATTTTAGTCGACGATTGTACCTGAAGTCTCGAGCACAGTGGACTGGTGTTCGACCTGGCGGTTATTTACCATTGCATGAATCATGTGGACCTTTCCCAAATCCCCAACTGTAGTGGGTCTCGATGATCTGGCCGCTCTAGCCTTCTCAATTTGACAGTCTCACTGGTAATGTGGCTCTCCACATGTCCAACATCCATTCTTCGGTCCACTACTCCTAGTCCCCAAAGTAGAAGCTATCAGCCTAGAAGTTTGTGACCCTGGTCTATTCTATTGAATAAGCATGGAATGTTGTTGTTGTTGATGACATTGTTGTTGGTGTGTTCCTTTGTAAGGAGTTCTCTTCTGAGGAGTCTGTCGTTGTGGTGTAGTGAACGTAGGTCCTCTGTGCGTACCTCGATGCCCTAAAGTTTGTCTGGTTGGTTTCTGATGTTGTTGCGCTCCTAATGTCATATGTCTAGTTGGTCTATAAAGAGTCATGCTATGACCCCCATTTTTCAGCTCTTCCTCCGCTATAAGGGCCTTCTAAACTACATCATGCAACGTTTGAGGCATTAGAATCCTCACCTTTGCACGAATTTTGAAGTTAAGGCAAAAGACAAACTTGTTTACCTTTAACTTCTTCGTGTTCAGATGTGGAGCATACCTAAGTAGCTCCATGAATCTGGCCTACTTCTCTAGCACTGTATGACCACCCTGTTGTAATGAGTTGAACTCATTAAGATGGTGCTAAATGAGTTCCTTGGACAAGTACCTCTCCCAGAACCTTTCCTTGAACAAATACCATGACACGTCTTCGAGGACCATGTTAGGTTGAGGTAGGAACATCTTCCACCATAGAAGAACACTCCCCTTTAGCTAAAATATTTCCATGGAGACTTTCATGTTGGAGGTGTAATCATGAAGTGTGAAGCATATTGTCATGTTCTCTAACCATGCCTTAGTGTATGAGATATCCGTAGCACCCATGAACTCGAGAAACTTCACCTTCTTGAGTTCTTTGTGTATGCTAACACCATTATTTGGTGTGCACTGTGAACCCTCATTGGGTACAGATGGTGTACCCTCATCTCGATCCAGTCGGTTTATTAAGTCCTCTTACATCCTTTGGAAGAATCTCATCATGTAAACCACATCTCCCACAACAAACTTCTCCTTCTCAATGGCCTGTTCTTGTCCTTGTGAGTTAGACCCCTCTGGCATGGATATTATCGGATGCATCACACCTATTCTTCCATCACCATGTCATCTACTTCCCCGACGTCCTCTAACAATGATTACCTGCAGGGACAATTTCAATTTAGTTAGCCATATAATTTCAATCATAAATTAATCATAGTGGAAGGCGTAATGGTTCAGTGTCACAGGGTTGAACCCGCTTTGATACCATATGTAACGACCCCTCTTCCAAGACATCTAAATGCAAGAGTGACATAGTAATTTTTTTTTTTTTACGTAACATCAGTTAGAACAATTGACAATGAAAATAACATATGTCAATACTTCACATTTTAAATTTCATCACATTACTACACATAACATCAGAATTGCAATGTCCATATTAAACATGGCTTACCATAACACATAAGAATAACAACATATCTATCCTCCCATCCTATCCTACAAAGTTAGGACCTCCAAGACACATAATCAACACTCAAATCCAACATTCATCTGAGTGATTTTTGACCATTCAAGGTCTTAGGACTGACGACTGTTATGAAGAATAAGGAGATATATAGTTCCCTTAACCCCGATCCTATTCCTAAAAGCATGAATGACTCAACTACAAATAAAGGACACAGCATGTAAGGGTCCTAACAATTGATCAACATTAATGAGCTATATTACTTAGTTACTACATATCAAGGAGTAAATGCTTATTATTGATACTTAAAAATTCTAGTGAGAATAAAATTCATTCAAATATAATAGATCCAAAACATAAATCTTGATACATTGTTAACTAGAGCATAATATAATAATATAACTTTTAAATTTAATGAATAAAAGAAGAATGATATTCCAATGATTTATCAAGTTTCATATTTCTCATACAAGTTTTCGTATTATTAAATCTTTCAAAAAGAACATAGTCTAAACTTAGCAATAATTGCTCACATATCAGTATTGTCCCTACACTTATAAAATTATATAAGGACGATGTCTTAACATTTTTGGCAAATCCAAAACCAATTCCATATTAATTAGTATCATACATTATCTAAGGTTATCTTTATATTTTAAAAGTCCTTCATTGTAGATATGAACAATCTCACCCTAAACATCACACCTATCATGATTTGATATACAAGTAAAATTACCTATTAACACTATTATTTTAAGGGTACATCATACAAGCTACTTGAGGTTGTTATAATAATTCTAGCATTACCTTGTAACAATTTAAAAATAAAAAGATCAAGACTCAAGGGTTAAGAGTGAATCTTCATATATATATAGAGAGAGATTAATATTTTACTTACCCTATTTCTCATGAATGTACTATAGTAAAATCCCTCTAATCATTTTAATGGCTCTATAACTTCCACAAAAATCAAAGGAAAAAAATCGCTTCGAACAATACACAGAAATTACGTATCACTCTATGATCCCATGAACGATTCTTTAAGAATTTGATTGAGGAGATATCCACATTTACCAAGGGATTAACTACACTTAGATGTAGATCGTAATTTTCAACACTCCCAAAATTATGGTAACAACTCGCGATATCATGCATGGGAATAACTGGAATCGACAACAGATACAGGTAAAGTGGTTTTCGGCATCAACTACATACAAATAAATCGCTTCCTTGGATATCAGGTAAGGATTTTAAAATGCAGAATCGGGTTTTATTCGAAAATATATTTCACAATCAACCTTCTCACTGAAGCTAATCAATGGTTCGACAAGCTGGGGAGTTAACGAGCACCCACGGTAATAAAAATATTCTACATAAACAATTTGAAAATAAAAATCTATAACACTGTCTCTACGCGTTGGTGGATTTTCATAACACAGGAGAACACTACTAAAGTGAAGATACACAATACAAATCTTGAATTATGGTGGTTGACTTCCACTACGACCTACTAAAATCGAACTTCAAATAGCGCATTAACAGGAGGATACACCCAAAGTTAATACACCATTCAGATTGAAGTGCAAGCTAAGGTAATGGATTTCCATGATGAATTATCAACGTATGCACAATAATTTATTGGTTATGTTTGACAACTACCTTATTAATACTCTGTGTACCCTTTTATTTTACTCAATCAAATGCCATCGTTAGTTTAATAAAATAAATACAATAATGGATTCGCAACAATAGAGTGTGAGCTTAATGTTTAACTTCGAATTAGTATTTCTTATTGAAGGAATTTGGATTTAGGCAATATCGGATTCACAACAAGTAGAGTATAAACTTACTGTTGGATTCAAAATAAAATTGGATTCGCAACAAATGGGTGATAAGCTTACTGTTTAAAAACTTCGAGATTCTATTTCTTATCATGAATTTCGAATCAAAACGATATTGAATCACAACCAGTAGAGTATAAGCTTACTGGTAAAAAATTTGAAATTCGATTTCTCATTAATGAAATTGGAATCAAACAATATTGAAATTGCAGCAAGTAGAGTATAAGATTACTGGTAAAAAAATTGAAATTTGATTTCTTATCAATGAAATTGGAATCAAAACAAAATTTAAATCGCAGCAAGTAGAGTATAAGATTATAGCAATAGACTCTAAGTAGTTCATTATTCGTATAGAAATTATAGTTCGTCTTAACACTTCTATTTTATTTAGTTCAAGTCAATACTAATAATTTCTTACTCAAAATATTTTGTAGAAAAAAGGCTTAAAGGACATTGATTTCCATCCTGGAAATCACTAGGCGCACAAGCGTTTGAGGTGGAGGGAGCTACGATTAAGTTGAGATCAATAATTTTCTTAATAATTTATGAACAAACTATGTATAGAAGAAGTGGATCGATTTCACATAAGAATTCATATGCTGGTACAATACAAAATAAAATCATACTCCATAATCTAATACGGATCTTGCACACCAATATCTAATAACATAGTTTATAAACACTATGATAGTTAATCTTAACCCAAATAAATTTTGTCACGCATTTCTATGTGTGGTAAAATCTATGAATTTTCCCACAAGTACTTACAGTACAATCTAATTGATTCTTGCTAAAAACTCATAAATATATAAATAAAAAATTTGATGGCGCTTAGAGATGATCTTCAAGATTGAATTTTCTTACGTCCCTTGCTTCGCCTGCTAATCCAGATACTTCATCGATACTTTTCATCCAATGCTAGGGGTACTCTTCTTCTCCCTTATCCCCTCAAGCCGCAAAGGGGCCACACGCAAAAACCAGAATGAAATATCTCCAAGCTTTCCTCGCAAGGAAGAGCTTCCACTCCCTTCCCAAGCTTGGTATCCCAACTCTCACAAGTAAAACATAGTGCACAAAGATTTTGTTTCTGTAAAAACATTCTCATTGACACATGTCCATATGCACAATCAATTAACTTTTTAATTAATTAATTTAGTATTATTTACCCACACACTTGTCACACTTTCCCCAAGTTGTACAAGTAATTACCAATTTTATTTTTATTTAAAAAGTCAAATTCCCTCACATTCTCTAAGTGTTCCTATTTTCTCTCTTAGTTGTCCCTCTTTTCCCCATATTCTTATTTAAAGAGTTTTTCCTAACTAGATCTTAGTTAGAGTTGAATTAAGAGTCTTCTTCTAATTATCCCAGAGGTAGGTTGACTCAAGATTATATTCCATGCGTACTCTTATTCTCTCATATTATTATTATTCTATTTTTAAAAATCCAAATTATTAATTTCATGCACACATGTGCAATTTATCCAATCTTTAGATTTTTATTCACATTTTCCTTAAGTATTGATATATCTCTATTCTTTTAATTTATTTAATATTTAATTTAGTTCCCTAACTAAACTTAGACTTATGCTTAGTATTATAGTTAAGCTTAGTCTTTTATTGGGATTTATAATTAATATATTCACTCTTTAATTAATTAAGTTAATCCGACAGGTTCTAATCAATTCAGTGTTTTCTAGGCCACCTAGATTTATTGAATCAAGTTTACAATTATGTGACGTGCTCTTCAAGAAGCACCTTCATGCTCAAAGAGTGCCACTCACCTTTGATTGGTTTAGGAATTTTGTCTGAGCCTTGGATTCAACACTCCACTCAGTTGACCTTGTGAGAGACTAAGGGGTTTTAAGGAATAAGGACTTCTCCTTATTGCACACCCCTTAGAAATATTCATGAGCGATTGTCTCAGTCCACCCTCATGATATCGTTGGCATTTCAAACTAGGTAATTATTAATGTACAATTCGAGCCATGGTGGTATTGGTAGTAGAATGTGACAGGGATTTTGTTACACCTCTCCCTCAATGTCTAGTTTCTGTGCATGGCCCTTTTACTCCTTATGTGAGTCGAATTAGTAAGCATCATCCACTTGCATCCATTGACAAAACACTGCCAATGATACATATACATAATCATACTATAATCAATCAATGTCACAAGTGCTTAAATGAAATACTCAATCAAATTACAATCCACTCCCTGACTCAATCCAGAGTCTAAGGAAGTCCACTGATTCCATCCGTATCCATAATCCGTCATATGTACTACACACACAAGAAAAATCATCAATAGCATTTTCCAATATATATAGATATATATATATATATATATATATATAGATAGATAGATAGATAGATAGATAGACATAGATATAGATATATCAAATAAAAATAAGTTATAACATCATGATCATCATGTAATATCTATAATCGAAATGAAATCACAATGTATCATAACCGAATCACGTGCACGTAAGTGTCCTCAAAGAATAATCCAAAAACAATGTTCTCAGTAGAGCGGGATATTACATACAGCCCCTCTTGTTTTAAACTACGTCCCAAAGTTTGTACAGTATATAAATGCAAGCAAAATAAATGTATTTGTCATAGATCTATAGGTCTAATCTATTAAACAAAGAAACTGTTGATGCATCTCATATGCGTGCTCCCAAGTAGTCGAGTGTGGGCTATAGTTTTCGCACTAGACAAGGACCTGATCGACTATTTGATGTCATAGTTGTCGAATGAAATGGTCCAGAATGTGGGTCGGCTCTGCCATGAGAGCACCCTCATCCAAAACCTGCAAAGAACTCATATCAATAACATGTGAAGAATCACTAATATAATGTCTCAATGCTGATACATGAAAAACATCATGCATACGCCTTAAAGAATCAGGTAAGGCTAGTCGATAAGCCATGGGTCCTTTCTTTTCCACAACTTCAAAATGTCCCACAAACCTAAGAGAGAGTTTATCACCCTTTCCAAACTTGATCGAAATATTGTGCAGTTTCACCCGCAAGAAAACGTTGTCGTCAACTTCATAACTATGGTCAACGTGATGTGCATCAATGTAACTTTTCTGATGATATTGTGCTTTTTTAATATTCTATATTATTGATTTCATATGATGTTCCTTTTCTTGAATCACTTTTGTTCCTACCAGGACCCTATCCTCAATTTGATCCAACCTCAACTGCATATGACACAGTCACCCGTAAAGAAACTCAAACGGTGCCATCTTAATGGTACTTTGATAGTTGTTATTATAAGAAAACTCTACCAATAGAAAGAAGTATTCACAATGTTTTTGTTGATCCATCACATACATACGAAACATATCCTCTAAAATCTAGTTCGTTCTTTTTGTTTTCGCATCTGTCTCAGGGCGATATGTTGTAGTGAAGTTTAGTTGTGTTCCCAAAGCCTCTTGGAAACTGGGTCAAAATCGTTCTGTAAACACTGATGCTCGATCATATATGATACTTCTTGGTACACCATGTAATCTCACAACCTCACTAACAAAAACTCTAGTTATTTCTGGCGCCTGATATGTCATACATACTGGAATAAAGGGTGCACTCTTCGTCAAAGTGTCTACTACCAAAAAAATCGAGTCATGTCTCCTTACCGTCAGTGGCAATCCAACAATAAAATCCATCAAAATGACTTCTCATTTCGATTAAGAAATAACATGTGGTTGCAAAAATCCTATTGGGTGTCTATGTTCAACTTTCACTTGATGAAATTCTAGACATCTCACCACGTAACTAACTATGTCTTCTTTCATTCCATTCTAAAAGAATAAAGGCTTAAGGTTTGCCTTCATCTTCGTGACTCTCAGATGCTCCATGTAAACTTCTCTATGAGCTTTTATCAAGAACAAATTTCTTAATTTGTTGTTAGGTGGTACGTAAATTATTTTGTTAAATCTCAACAATCCATCATTGTCTAAAGAATAAACTTCAAACTTCGGTACCATCATGGTATTTCGTTCAATACTATCATTAACCTCTTTATACCAATCGTCATCGATCTATAAAGTTAGAATATTTTCTCAAAGATTCGTCTGAAGAGGTATTACCGAGAATATGTGTGGTCTCTAACTTAACACATCTTTCACTATGTTCACCATTCCTTTAATATAAGTAATCTCAAAGTCATATTCGCTAATTATTTCTGACCAATGCCTCTTTCGTGCATTCAAGTCGCTCTGTGTGAATATATGCTGTAATCCACAATGATCTTTCTTTTTCAATTTTTTGTCCAATCAAGTAATGTCTCCACACTCTTAGGTAATATGCAATTACCAATAACTCCAAATCGTGCGTTGCATAGTTCTCCTCATGCTTTCTCAATTTCCTTGAAATATAAGAGATCACTCGACCATCTTGCATTAAAACGTTGTGTAAACCTTCCTTGGATGCATCTATGAATACCAACAATTCTTTCTCCATGTTGGGGACTTTCAGTATTGGTGTTGTTGTCAACAAATCCTTAAGCTTTTGAAATGCTTCCGTGCATTTTTCTGTCCAAACAAAATTCTTGTTTTTCTTCTGTAATTCTGYGATCGGATTTTCTATGTTCGAAAAACCTTTGATGAATTGTCGATAATATCTTGCTAAACCCATAAATTTGCGTACTTCTTGTACATTTGTTGGTGTTGTCCATTCCATAATACCCTCAAATTTCRTTGGATCCACAGCGATACCTTCACCAGATATGATATGTCCTAAATAATGAATCTTCATTTGGTACAAAGAACATTTTGATAGCTTCCCATACAATTTTTTTTCTCATAGACATTGTAGGACCAATATTAGATGTTCGTCATGCTCTTCTTTAGTCGGAGAATAAATCAGTATGTCATCAATAAATACTTGAAATAAATTTTCCAACTATTCGTGGAATACCCCATTCATCAAACTCATGAATACCCCCTCGGCGTTCGTTAGTCCGAATGGTAAAACTGCAAACTCATAGTGTCTAAATCTCTTATTAAATGAAGTCTTAGGGATATCTTCCTCTTTAATCCACAATTGATGATATCCTGATCTCAAATCAATCTTCGAAACACAATTTCTCATATCATATCAAACAAATCATCTATTCTTGGCAATGGACATTGGTTCTTGATCGTCACTTTGTTCAATTAACGGTAGTCAATACAAAGTCTCCATGATCCATCCTTATTTCTTATGAAAATAAATGGAACAACCCAAGGTGATACACTTGGATGTATAATTC
>JASDQU010105784.1:56661-68413 GCA_032191745.1 Picea mariana
ATATATATATATATATATATATATATATATATATATATATATATTGGCATTCAGATTTTAGCTTTCAGACTATGTCGTAAGAAATGTTGTCTATCAGGAAAACTATGGATGTTTGGAAATGTATTTTATCTTTGGCCCATCAATGGGTGAGTTAACAAGATAAAACATCCTCATCCATGCTTGTGCAATCACAAAACTACCCTTATAAAATTTGTAATAAGCTAAATCGATTACGTTGATCCTCTACTTGATAGAAATACTTTAACAAGACATAACACCCTCACAAGAATAACCCAAATACAGTAACAACAAAAAAAATCAGCTTTCATAGTAGAAAGAATGGTTATTTGCAATCTATTGAGATAAATTGTAAGATTGTTTGAATAAGTATTTGAAGACATAATAATAACAATTTATGGGCAATGTATTTACTTGCCAAAATAACATGAACTTAATAACTATCAATGACAATGTTTTCTTCTTACAACAATAGGTTTCCACAATGATAAAACACAAAGGCAAGTTCTTCCAATAGAGGAAACAATTTGGTTTCCCCTCAATCATTTAACCAACATAAATTTGACACAACAAAAAAAATCAACAGAGCGAGTGTTTTCCTTTTCCAAAAATGTTTTTTTTTTTAATTGAAATATAACACAAGAAAATGGTTGACAACAATGTTTACAAAGTATCCTCAGAAACGTAATTTTATTAATAAGGAAATTATCTTTTACAAATAGAAGTGAGGACATATAACCTACTTAACCTCACTTGAAAAAAGAGCTTGTTTATATAGCTCAACTCTAAACTAAAATCTAGGAGAACAACCAATCAGATTATCACATGAGTATGATATGTGTCATTTACATAGAAGCTAGGTGTCCTTATCCTAACAAGCTAGAATAAATTGATTTCTAAAAATATTTAAACTAGAAAATAGTTAGACTATATAAATTTAGGATTATGAGGCTAACATTCCCCCCTTTAATCTGAAAGTTCATATTTACAAATACCAATTTCATCTTTGAACTTAGTGAACTTTATTCTACCAAGAGTTTTGGTAAAAATTGTAGATTCTAACCTTGTACAATATTTACTACAAAGAGATTTTTAGTAAAAGAACATAAAAGATACAATGGAAAATACAAACATTACACAGATATTTTTCCCCTGGAAACCCAAACTGGGAAAACCAACATATTCTATCTCATTCATAATGATACATTGTTTACAATATAATATACAAATACGAGCCAACGACATCCAAAAACGTAACCCAATTACCTAGATTAGTCAACAACCTTAATTCCTGAACCGGAAATAGAAAACCATCGACCAAAAAAAAAACACTATGTGTCGAAAACCACCCAACAATGGACACGAAAAATTGAGGCAACACAAAAAATGAGGAAAAAAATGTGACATGTTTCCCGAGGCAAAACAATTTTTCAGGGGCGCTGCCCCTGAACCCCCGCGTGGGGTGCTTTTGCCCCCCTACGCGACCGGTGCAACATAGACACTGCTACTCATGCAAAGAATATAACACATACCCAACATTCTCCCACTTGTTGTTTTCTTTGCATAGAGGGGGTTACAAGTTTACATAGTCAACAATGCCCATGGATCCTCTACACCAAGAGAACTTCTCAATGCTTACGGATTTTTTTAATGAATCTGCAACATTCTTCAAAGTGTCCACCTTCATCAACAACACTTTCTTTTCTTCAACCATGTCTCTCACAAAGTGATATTGAACACCAATATGCTTTGTTTTTGAATGATAAGTCGGGTTCTTCGCCTGAAAAATTGCACTCTGACTGTCACAATCTATCCTTGCAACTTGTTGTACTAACCCAATACCTGAACAAAATATTTGTAACCATATTTATTCCTTACTTGCATGAGTGGCTACCATATATTCAGCTTCTGTAGTTGAAAGTGCCACTATAGCTTGTCTTTTTCTCATCCAACTTATTGCTTCTCCAAACAAGTTAAACACATACCCACTTGTAGATCTCCTACGATCCATATCTCCAGCCCAGTCTGCATCCACAAATCCATGTATATCCAACACTCTATCCAATCTCGTTCTTCCTTGGTAGCACAAACCATAGCTAGCAGTGCCACACAAATACCTGAAAACCCTTTTTACTAGTGTCTAATGCTCCTTCTCTGGTTTTGACATATGCCTGCCCAAAACTCCCACTGCGTGTGAAATGTAAGGTCTAGTCAAAACAATTTCATACATCAATCTGCCAACTGCACTCACATATGGAACACGAGACATGTCCTACTCATCTTCTTATGTCTTGGGACACTGATCCATAGATAGAACCTTGATTGGTTTGCATTCCTTCATATTAAACCTCAATATTGTCTCCACATATTTTCTCCGATTTAACCAGAGATTCCTCTTTTTTCAATCTCTTTTAATTTCCATGCCCAAAATTAAATTTGAAGCACCCAGATCCTTCATGTCAAATTTAGAGGACAAATGAGTTTTCACATCCTGGATAATCTCCTTGTTGTTTCCTATCAACAACATGTCATCCACATACAAGACCAAATAAATCAAATGATTACCAATTAATTTAAAATACACACAATGATCCTCTTTGTTTCTTGTGAAACCAAGTCCCAACATATAAGTATCAAATTTTTGATACCACAAACTTGGTGATTGTTTTAAACCATACAAATAATTTTTCAACTTGCATACCAACTCCTTCTTTCCCTTCACAACAAATCCTTCTAGTTGCTTCATATAGATTTCTTCTTTTAGATCCCCATGTAGGAATGTTTTGTTCACATCCATCTGTTCTACTTCAAAATCAAATGCAACAACAACAAATAACAAAAATCTTATAGAGGTTAACTTGGTAGCAGGAGAAAAAATCTCACCAAAATCAATTCCCTCAACCTGGGAATAACCCTTTTCTACTAACCAAGCTTTATAGTTCTCCACTTTTCCTTCTGCATTTAGCTTCTTTTTAAATACCCATTTTCTTCCAATGGTATTTCTTCCAGTTTCCAACTCCACATCCCAAGCCTCATTCTTATACAAGGCTGTCATTTCTTCGTCCATAGCCTTTTTCCAGAGATTTCCATCCTCTAAATCCACTGCTTCCCTGACAGTTCTAGGATCATCATCAATAATAGACAAAGAAAAATTTGAACATAAATCAGATGGAGTATACCTTTCTGGTAACCTTCTTTCTTGAACCGATCTCCTCAATATTGGAGTATGATGATATTCTTCTTTTGATTATTGTTCGTCTATAGAGTCTTATTCATTATCCTTTAAATCAAACTCTATTTTCTCTGGTTCTTACTTGTTTGGTAGGACTTCATGTTTAACAACATCCTTCATTTCTCTAAATACCACATCTTGTATATACACTACCTTCTTATTTTCTAGGTTCCAAAGCTTGTAACCTTTGAGACCATATTTATATCCAATAAATATACACTTTTCAGCCTTCGTATCTAGCTTACTCTTGTTTTCCTTTGGAACATGAACATATGCATCAAAACCAAATACCTTGAGATGTGTGAGAGAAGGTTTCTTACCAGTTCATACCTCTTGTGGATTCTTGTCATCCAACACTGATGAGGGTGATATGTTGACTAGGTAACATGCAATACCCACAACCTCTGCCCATAATTCTTTCCCTAACCTGGCACCACTGAGCATTCACCTTAATTTTTTCGTCAGCGTTCTATTCATCCTTTCTACAACTCCATTCTGTTGAGGTGTATATGGAGTAGTCTTATGCCTTGCTATATTACACTTCTTACATAATTATTCAACTTCATTCCCTCATAAATCTCTGCCATTATCTGTCCTCAACACCTTAATTATTTTCTCTGTTTGATTCTCAACAAGAGCCTTAAACTTTTTAAACCCATAAAAGAATTTAGATTTCTTCCTGATGAAATATATCCAAGTATTCCTCAAGCATTCATTTATAAATGAGACATAGTACACATATTTTCCCAATGATGGGACCGACACAGGTCCAAAAACATCACTGTGAACTAGCTATAAAATTCCTTCTGCCCTCGTTGCATCAGAGGGGAATATTACCTGATTTTTCTTCCCATATACACAATGTTCACAGAAATCAAAATCTAGAGAGCAGTTAGACACATCTTCAACCATACCTTTACCATGTAGTAGTCGGAGGACCTTCTCTCCGATATTCCTCAATCTTTGATGCCACAACATAACCTTTTCTCCAGAGACTGTAGGAGTTGTTTCTTCTTCAACTGTAATATCAAGAACAATTGAACTATTACACCCATCACTAATAGTGCTTCCTTGCAGCTTATATAGAGATCAAAATTCAAATCCCTTCAAAAACACCAATGCTCCTCGAACCATCCTGCAAGTTTCCTTTTCAAATATTGTTTTTACCCCTGCATCGTCCATTTTTATTACAGAAATAAAATTTCTGGCCAATCTTGGGATGTGCAGAACACCAGGTAGTGTTCTAATCCTTCCATCTATGAGCCTCAACTTGACTTTTCCTTGACCTATGTTACTATTTGTTGAGTCATCACCTAGGAAAAAATTACCTCCATCATACCTTTGATATTCACAGAACCACTCCCTGTGAGGAGTCATATGAAAGAATACACCTGAGTCAAACAACCATGCCTCATGATATGCATGTGTTCTTTAAGAATCCAAGTACACATCCCCTCCTTCGTTTTTGGAGGTCTTTTCTTCTGTAGAAGGAGATTCTTCAAATCCTTTTTTTTTCTCAACTTTGGATCTGCACTGCTTCTTGTAGTGCCCTTATTTTCCACATATCCAACATACCTTTACAAACTTTCTAGGATATTTAGATCTACCCTTAGACTTAGATTTATTTCTTTCCTGGGAGTGTCCTCTTGCAAATAATGCATCTGTGCTCTTTCCTTCCATATTCTTTCGTCTCATATCCTCCGAAAAATAAGGATGAAACCACTTAATAAAACTTTAAGGCAGTTTTATTACTACATATGACCACAACCAGACTATCCCACGAGTCTGGTAAATAACACAGTATGCTGATACATTTATCTTCATATGAAATTTTAATCTCAACAGATACTAACTGACTTACCACAGTATTGAAGGCGTTCAAATTCTCTACCACTGAGTCTCCATCTCTCATCCTCAGGTTATACAACTTTTTTCTCGGGAATAGTTTATTTACTAGGGACTTAGACTGATACAACTTCCCCAACTTACCCCATAAATCCTTGGTTGTAGCTTCCTCTGACACATTTAGTAATAGTGAATCTGAGAGACACAGTTAGATTGTGCTCTTCGCCTTCCGATCCAAATTTTTCCATTCATCTGTTGAAGTTCTTGTAGGTGCAGTACATGGATCTACCATGATCCACTGATTTCTATCCACCAACAGATCTTCCATATTGAGCTTCCACGGATCAAAACTTTGCCCATTAAACTTCTCGATCTCCATTTTTGAATTGCTCGCCATTTCTTTTCACCTAAAAGTCAATACCACAGATCTCCCACTATAACAAGGCTTATCACAATCCCGAGTCAAGCCCTTGACCAAAAAGGCATCCCCCTGAAGCTAACAAAGATCTGATACCAAATTTATATTTTAACCTTGTACAATATTTACTGCAAACATATTTTTAGTAAAAGAACAAAAAATATATAATGGAAAATACAAACATTACACAAACATTTTTCTCTTAGAAACCCAAACCGGTAAAACCAACATACTCTATATTCATTCATAGTGATACATTGTTTACAATACAATATAAATATAGGAGGCAACGACATCCAAAACCCTAACCCAATGACCTCGATTAGTCACCAACCCTAATTCCTTAACCAGAAATAGAAAACCATCAACAAAATAAAAAAAAAACATGTGCCAAAAAACCGCCCAACAACTGTGACAAAAATCGAGGAAACACGAAAAACGAGGTAAAAATGTGACACATTTCCTTAGGAAAAAAAATTCTAAAGGTCGTTGCCTTTGAACCCTTGCACGGGGGGATTTCGCCCCCTTGCACGCCCAATGCAACATCGAGACTACTACTCATGCAAAGAATATAACACATACCCAACAAAAATATCTGAAGTTTAATCTTCAGATGAACAGAACTGAGGCTTGATGATGTATTTGATGATGAGCGATCTGATGAAGTGGTACTTTGTGTCGACATGCTTAGTATTTGAATGAAATACTGGATTCTTGATCATCTTTATTGATGATTAATTGTCGATCGATAAAGTAGTTGGCGATTTCTTAGTTTCACCAAGATCCTGTAAAATTATACGTAGCCATACAATCTCCCATGCTGCTTCCTAAGATGATATGTACTCTGCATCTGTTGAGGAATTGGCAATTGTTGTCTGCTTTTTGAAATTCCAAGATACTATTGTTGAACCCATATTCATTAAATAACCCGAAGTGGATTTTTTATCATGAATGTCACCTGCAAAATCAACATCTGAATATCCAACAAGTGTAATTTTTTTGTTTCTTTCGTAGAGAAGATGAAAATATTTTGTACCATGAATGTATCTCAGTACCCTTTTTGTTGAATTCCAGTGACTTTCCTTTGGTTCCTGCATAAACCTTGAAAGTATACTGACTAAATATGACAAATCTGGTCGATTATTTGTCAAATAAATGAGACTTCCAATCAATTTCATGTACCTTGTACTATTTACCAATCCCCCCCCTTCAAATTTTGAAAGTTTCAGTTTCTGCTCCATGGGGGTAAGAGAAGATTTTTATACCATGTTGACAAAGTGTCCTCAGACACGTAATTTTATTAATAAGGAAAATATCATTTACAAACAAAAGTGAGGACTCATAACCTACTTAACCTCACTTGAAGAAAGAGCTTGTTTATATAGCTCAACTCTAAACTAAAATCTAGGCTAACAATTAATCACATGAGTATGATAGGTATCCTTTACATAGAATCTAAGTGTCCTTATCCTAGCAAACTAGAATAAACTAATTTCTAAAAATATTTAAACTAGAACATACTTAGACTATAGAACTTTAGGATTATGAGGCTAACAAACAGAGGTAATCATTTTTTTTAACTCATCAAAAACATTTTTCATAAACCATTGTCAATTAAGACAATCAATAAGAATTTTTTGAAGAACTTAATGTTGCACTAATGGTATGGCTATTTACGTGAGTGATATTTTTTTATACACATATTTGAACTACATACCCCATATCGTATAGCATGAAATGGAAATTTAAACCATGAGAATAAATGCCTACGAAAACTTCACTCATCACAAAGAGTTCTTGGGATTATCTCTTTCAATCCAGGCAAAATTATTCAATGGAGTGCCCAACAAACCAAATTTGTTTTCCCCCTTTTTATTTCATTTTTAAGTAATTTATTATCATACGATATCTTCTCAAATGAATGTGATGGGAAGCAACATCACTCACTAAGTTTTTCTTTCCATTACAATGTCAACGTTGCAAGACAACCAAACATTTTTTTATACAAACAAGAACATGATTTGTTTTTACTATTATGAAGAAAAGAGGTGCTCACATATATCCTTAAAAGAGTTATCATTCACCCTGTACAATGTAGAATAATGCAACATCATATCATTTGAAAACAATTATATTCCACACCCAAATGCATATATAAATGAGGGTAATGGACATATCGAGAATCAAAATCAATTAACATTCTAAAGGTTATATTCTAACTCAGTATTAAGCAAGAGAGTTCAAGGAAATAAGAGGTTCAACAAAAATGTTTTCATTGAAGTATTTTTAGAAATGCTTTGATGATAAACTTCCAGGTTACATTTTAATGGGTATTTAAGGGAAAATTAGAGGTTTTAAAGAAATAAAAAATAACAAAAAAATACCTCTTTCATTTCCCCAACCCATACATCCATTCTTGCACAGGTTGGGAATCATTTTCTTGACCAAAAAATATGCAAAGATCCCTCATACAACACAGGAAAATGCTTGAGAAAAAAAATGTTGAATTATTCATGAACCAAAATGGATCTGATGCAAGAAGGAAATTCGGAAATTGCATGGGAAAAGAATCACCATTTCAAGTTAGAGAAAAAAAAATAGAGGCAGATTGCACACCTTTTGGCATATATTTTGTGCATAAAAGATATTTCTTGTCTTGCACAAAATTGTTGTAAAAAAAGAATAAAGATGCAAGTTAAAAGGGTGTGTAAAAACAACAAAATTTGCATCCAAATGAGATTTTCCTGTAAAAAAATTGCTTAAAAAAAATCATTTTTGGCATATTTATCTATCTGCTATAATGTTTTCAAAAGGAATGAACTTCCCTTGTCCAACCACTCAAGAGTAACTTCAAACATTGGAACTATTAGCTTTCCTAACCAATTTTTAAATATTGCACCATTAAGAGTAGCTTTGGCATCTTACCCATTCTCTACTGAATGGGAATTTGGAAGAGTCGTAACCAAAGCCTCTCACAAAACATCTAATTCTCTTGCAAATTATTCAACTATGTCTCTACCAATCAAAGGTAAGAGGGGCTTTGGCCAAAAGAAAATTGGTGGGTAGAAATTTAGAAAAAATAGGATACACATGTTGCTCCACTACAGCCCATGTACATCGGGATTTGTGCCAGAAAATAAAAAATAGTGTTGGGTTTCCATGTCACGATAGGAGATATTTGATCCTTGGCCTTCCATTTACTGGAAACGTTTCGAATCGGCCCTTCAATTTCATTTTGAAGGCTATAAGAGCACAATTCCGAGCTATGGAAAAGAAGAGAAAGCATTCAACTTTGAGAGCAAAGTTACTATGGACAAATTACTTCATATTGAGTCTACATCCCTTTGTCCCACAAGTCTAAACACAGTGTTCAGCCCCCAAGCTCTTTCTTATTGTTGAGAGAACCTCATTATCTCTCGCATTCGAGCTTGCCTTTGGTGGAGGAGTGAAGTGGTGGAGGCCCAGTTGGAAGGAACTTGGTTTCTTGATTTTGAACCATGCCGACACGGAAGTCTGTAATGTTGTCACTTCTGTTGATCAATTATTAATAGAAATACTCATTTCCCGTCCTATTGGTATCGTGCAAATATTTGATTATTATCCATGGGCATGTTTGTAATGTTTAATAATGGATTATGTTATATGATGTGCTAATCCCTTTTATATTATCACTATATACTTGCTTTATTTGTTTATTAAGAACTTCTTGCAAGTATAAAGATTTGGGTTGAAGTGCTCAACAGTGGAACATCATCGAACATTGGATCGAGGTAGGCCTCTATCTTGTCCTGCACATTAGTTTATATAACATATGAAGGAATTGAGTTGATTTCTACAGTCATACCTGTTTGTTGTGGTTTACCCTTGGCCATAGAGATTTTTTCCCTTGTAACAGGGATATGGCAGACATATTTAGATATGTGTAAGTAGAGTATGAACAAAGGAATGTAGAGCATCAACCAACCATCCTGACCATTCCCAAATCTGTGCCTGTCAAACTTTTCATGCTATTATTTATTATTTATTTTCTTTAGCTGATTCAACCACAATGTTGTAGTTGGCTTTGATACCATATGTAATACCCTCAAACATTAGCATTAACCTACGACACCATTAAAAAAAAAAAGGATTGTGTAGAGAATATGTATATCTATATATGTGTAAATTCATTAATTATATATTTTGTTTTTATTTCATTGGTCTAACAACATTCTATGTGGTGATATTTTAAAAGGTACTACAAGCTATAAAAGGAACAAATCCAATGCATGAAACTAATCCAAGCTGTGTTTTAGGATCTGTATTAAAATAATAAAAAGTATGGCTTAATATTGATACATAGAACTTAGCAATCAATCATCCTGATATATACCAACCAGAGTCTTGAGCATTGTGCTTCTGGGTAAGAAAAGGAATTTACCAATACTTTCTACAGTACCAACTTATAATTGAATTCCTTACCTTGGACCTGCCAGAATAATAATATTATTCTTATTATTCTACAATACCAACTTATAACTTATATGTAATGTAGGAGATATACTTTTGTAATCGATATTCTTGCAATGTAAAATGACTCCCAGAATTCATGCTTGTGGTCCAAGATCTATCACAAGGGTTTATTGTGTTAATATTATGGTAGCTGCGGGAGGCATTTACCCCCACGTGTGAACCTGACGAGAATAGAAGACTCCGAGAAGCAAGAGAAACCCTAATGAATTGGCTAATAACCCTAGAAGCCTTGTCGGCTCAAGAAGATAATTTATATTAGGCTATTAGCCCCCAAGAGAAGAATTCGGCCAGAAATAATAATAATATACTAAACAGACACTATCCAGAAGGAGAAGTCGGCCCCAGCAAATTTGGCAGAACAAGTATAAATACAGGGCGCCAGTTCTCATTTGTCACATCTCAGGACTGCAGTTTTCCCAGTTGGTGCGCACTGCAGTTGCAGTTGGTATGCAGGTTTGGAGGAGGGTTGCAGGTGCAGCTGCAGCAGTAGCAAGTTTCAGTATTTGGTTTGGATATCTCTTGGCTAGGGTTTGGACTATCTGATCAGATTTTTGTGATGCGTTGTTCTTGGGGATTGATGTGCTACTCCTTATTTGGCTATCTAGCCTAGGGTTTGCTTCCGAAGGAATTCTTAGGTCAAGGTTAAGGTGCTTGGAGGGAGGCTTCGTCCTGTGGTTGGGTGACGAGGGTATCGTCAATGGTAAAACGAGCACACCATATTCTATATTCTAACAGGTTATGGGACCACACCCCTTCAGTCAGCCTAAAACGATGGAAGGAAACATAGCCACTAGATTTTGAGCTCGTTGAGGAACTGTCGCTAGGGTTACTAGCAGGAGCAGTTTCCAGAAACACTGCAGCTAGGGTTATTAGCAGAAGCAATTGCAGAAACTCTAAACCTCTTATTGAGCCACCTTAAGTGACAATATTGACCTAATCTCTGGATAGATCAGTGCGCCCTAGCCCAGCGCATCTCCTGGTACTCTCAGAAGGCCAAGACGTGAAGTTTGGATTTCTGGTCAAATCTAGGGTTTGACCAAGTCAAGCAAGCCATGACGAACTCTATGAAGTCTGAGAAAAAGTTATATGGAGCTTCTAACTTCAGAGCATGGAAGACAAGGATTGATCTCATCCTTGCTAATAATAAAGTGTTGGACATTGTGAAAGGAAAGATCGTGAAGCCAGAGTTTACAGAAGGAGAAGAGAAGGAACCACAGAACGTTGCAGCTATGGAGAAGTTCAAAAACGTTGACATCAATGCCATGAATATCATAGTGGATTCCATAAAATACCACCTGATACCCTACATCTCCCATCTTGACTCATCAAAGAAGATGTACAATTCCCTAACGAATCTCTTCTCAGTTAAAAACATTGGACAAGTTATGAGTCTGAAGAATGAACTCCGTGACATGAAGATGAATGATGACGACGGCATAACATCCTACTTTGTAAAGGATCTCCCAACTAAGAGATCAACTACAAGCTATTGAAGAGATCACTTTAGAAAAGGAATTGGTGAACATAGTACTTAATGGTCTTCCCAAGACATGGGATGCATTTTCCGCAAGCATGAATACAAGGAAGGGGTACCCGACATTTGAAGAACTTTGGACTTGCTGTGCTCAGAAGAATCAAGGATCAATGCAAAAGAGAAACCTCAAAAGAAGTACGATGATCAAGCCTTCACAGCAAGATTCAAGAACTTCAGAAACAAAAAGAAGTTC
>JASDQU010105784.1:71142-84798 GCA_032191745.1 Picea mariana
TTATTATTGATGTTATATATTGAGGGCAGACATTCTTTCAGATCTCACAGACGTGAGTGAAAGATTGGCCCAGATGATTATTGTTGATATTCTATACTGAGGGTAGACACTCTTTCAGATCTCACAGACGTGAGTGAAAGATCAGCCCAGTTGATTCAGTTTTTATGATAAAATTGTTTCTATGCAGATGAAGACTACTGTGGTGGCATACATTCTTTCAGATCTCATAGACGTGAGTGAAAGATTGGGCCAGATGATACAGTTTTTATCATAACATTGTTTCTATGCAGGATGCTCTCAGATGTTTGTTATGAAGACTATATGACAGTAGATGAGGACTACTATGGTGAATGTGTTTCACTACTCGCAACTATACGTTGTTGATCAAGTACTTGTGTATTACTTGATGTGGTAGTTAACCACTGGATTGTAATTGTGTACTACTATGAATAGACACAGGTGTGTTATATCCTTGTTCTAATTGCCTTGAAGACTATCAATAGATTATTGGAGATAATCATTCAGATGAATGATGAACAGAGATTTTCTAGACGGAAAACAGTTCAGAGCTTTTACTCCTCTTGTATCACTCTATGGTGAGAGTGACTTATCCGACATCATATCTAACTACTTAGATGAAGTATGGTTTCGAGAGATGATGTAGCTGATGGTGATGGTGATGCTCATGATCTAGTCATGAAATAGTCTAGATGACTATATTGATGCTACCGGGTAAATGGTATGTTTTGTGCTCAAGTCCATTACCTGTAAATACCTCTCTAGCTAGGAGGGAGTGTTAATATTATGGTAGCTGCGGGAGGTATTTACCCCCACGTGTGAACCTGACGAGAATAGAAGACTTCGAGAAGCAAGAGAAACCCTAATGAATTGGATAATAACCCTAGAAGCCTTGTCGGCTCAAGAAGATAATTTATATTAGGCTATTAACCCCCAACAGAAGAATTCAGCCAGAAATAATAATAATATACTGAACAAACACTATCAAGAAGGAGAAGTCGACCCCAACAAATTTGGCAGAACCAGTATAAATACAGGGCGCCAGTTCTCATTTGTCACATCTCAGGACTGCGGTTTTCCCAGTTGGTGTGCACTGCAGTTGCAGTTGGTACACAGGTTTGGAGGAGGGTTGCAGGTGCAGTTGCAGCAACAACAAGTTTCAGTATTTGGTTTGGATATCTCTTGGCTAGGGTTTGGACTATCTGATCAGCTTTTTGTGATGCGCTATCCTTGGGGATTGATATGCTACTCCTTGTTTTGCTATCTAGCCTAGGGTTTTCTTTCGGAGAAATTCTCAGGTCAAGGTTAAGGTGCTCAGAGGGAGGCTTCGGCCTGTGGTTGGGTGATGAGGGTATCGTCAATGGTAAAACGAGCACACCGTCTTCTATATTCTAACATATTGGAAGTTGTAATAGGTAAGGGTTTCCACCGTCACTGATGATGAGATATCCACCAACTATTATCTAAAGATAGCTGCAACATATGTATAATTCCTCCTAGTTTCAGAGTTTTCAAACAATATAAATTCTACAATAAAACGACTTCAACATTAAAGCTGATTGATACCACCTCTATGTTTTCATCATTGCTTCACTAGCTTTAACACTTGACAGATATTTATGAAATTCCTCCTAGGATTCCTTAGGGTAGTTATCAAGCATATTACAAGGGTCCACACATTTCCAAAGAGTAGTAGCATGTGGAATATATAATGGAGAGGTTTTTCTAGCCCTCGTTATTACTATTTCATTTTTTTTTCAAGAGTCTTCCCTAATAGCTCAAGGATGTTTCATGTAGGTTGTCATATAGATGAAACCCAATAGCTCTAGGCCCCATCAGGGTTATGGGTTTATACTTTCATTGTAAATACTATATTATTAACAATGGTATAGTTGTTAGATTCATAATGAAGAAAAATGCAGAAACATAATGGAAATAACTCAAGTAATCAATAAACCTTGATGAACATAGATAAATAAATACTGGCAGAAAAGGCATACTCTATATTCATCAATGAGCAAGCAAGTAATCATGTACATAGATGTACATATATAATACAAATATACCATAACTGTCATATAACTATATAACAGTTAGGTAAACTAACTAGCTTATGATTAGAGTTTTAACATCCCCCCTTAATCATAAGTTTGTTCTTGCTTGAAAAATTGCCACTACTTGACAATCAACAATGTGTCAAGCAAATATTCAGAGAGTTGTCTGAAGATGCTCTATGCAATCTGAAAAAAATAGCAGAAGCTGATGTCTTCTACTAAATTGGTGGTTTAAGGGTGACCACAAACTCATTTGGTGGTTTCGGGATGACCACAAACCAATCTGGTGGTTTCGATATGACCATAAACCGAATTTCTAGAAGAAGATGATGTCTTCTACTAAATGGCATGGTTTTAAGTTGACAAAAAGCTAACAATATCTCAAGGCTCAAAAATCTGAAAATGTAACAAGAAGAACTTCATGTCTTATGCTCAATTGGTGGTTTTAAGCTGACCACAAACCATATCAACAACAATATGTTCAGGAACAAGACTACATACCAGGAACTAGGTTGCATACTTAATCATTTGTTCACAGGATCTAAATCAAACTTGGAACTTGACTGAAAACTTTAGATTTTCCCCCTGTCAGGGACAAGTGGTTCAAATTCCCTTAACCGTCATTCACAAGTATGGCCAAGAAGAGATCGAGAACATGTATAAGCTATTGGAATATTGTGTACTCTTTCAAAATGTCTGAAGACTTGATATTCAACTCAGAAGGCTACATCAACTGAGCCTCAATCATACCCTATATCATCCAAACCTGAAAAACATTCATGTCTGTTAACTGCAGAAATATCTCCAATAAAGTACGGTTGTACTTGTGTATAAATCCGTCGATAAGAATGCTCCAATAAATTGGCTTCCAAACCCCAATGCCAAGTTCATAACCATTCAAAATGAATATATTTTTTCTTTCTCTTATGACACCTTACTGAGAGGTGATTTGTCTTCCCACAAAATCTGCATGGGTGAAGATCAAAATAGTTTGACTTATTATGGCCAAACCGGTGACAGTATTTTCACTATATGGGTTCTTTATTCGACTAATTATCATGATCTGGAATATCTGTAGCAACATCATCATCAACAATATCATGTACCTGTTCCTTACCAATATCCTCAAGCTCTATCATCTTATCATCACTCAAAAAACCTCCACTCACAAAGAAAAGAAGTTCGCAATAATTAGGAATATGAAAAAGGTTGTCAGCATCCTTTTCATATCCTAGTCCATATCGATTTCGTTTAAAGCATAATTCTTCCCATGGTTGAACAATTCTAATTTCTTTGCCACATTTATCCGTAACTTTTTCTGACATAGGGACTTTATCCAACTCAACTTCATGTTTATGACTGTCATCACTAATCAAGTGAGCGTCTTCATTATGTTTATCATTGATGTCATTTTGTTTGTTGAAAACACATTGTTGGTGTCGAAGGATATTTAACTCATCAGATAACATTTTGTTTTGAAGTTTGAACATATCAATATTCATGTGTGTTACTTGTAAACAAGTAATCATTGTACTGAGAGTGCACTTGTTTATTGCAATTGTAGATTCTGTAGTTGAGATAATTAATGTGCGCAATATTGTAAATATTTCTTCAATTCTTGTCATTATGCAGAATATGGAAGAAAGATGTTTGTATGTTGATGCCACAAAATTCAATTCAGTATCTTGTTGTGCATGCCAAGAGCGATCGTCCATTGCATGAATGCCAAAAACTACAGGATAACTAATGACTTAGATGCACACAAAGATCCTAAGACCCCCTTATTCAATTTCGGGTGGGTCAAGGACGCAAATACAAATATGCAATTTTATTATGTAGGATGATCCCCTATAACTCCTTATACAAAATTTTAAAAAAAAAACTCATAACACCTTTACATGTTCAAGGAAAAATAAATAAAAAAACTTATAACTCCAATTACAATCAATGGAGAAAACTCCTCCATACAAAACTTTATAACTCCTTAACAAAACAATTTTTATAACACCGTGACAAGCACCCTTTAGCACCCTTATAACTTAAAAAAAACATTCACTTATAATGGAGAAAACTCCTCCATACAAAACCTGGTCTTTCTTTTAAAACAAAACTTGACCTCCACAAAACTTGGTCTTTAATTACACAAACTACACTTGTAAATCTTCTCACACAAGAGACGCTTTTCTATCTAAAAGCAATAGGATGACCTCAAATTCTAGTCAATTTTCCCAAATGCAAACAACAACAATTTTGGAGACAATCCAATGCCCCTTCCTCTAAAAAATGGCTTAATATTCAAGTGATCCTCTCACAGATATGTGATTTGACATTTCACTTTCTTTGAAAAATAAAAAACTTTTCTTGGCTCTACACCTTTTTTTTAAAATTAATAAAGACTTTTAAAATAATGCAGTTCGGTTTGCCTTTCTGACCTTCTCCAAGTGATCCTTCTTCATGGAGATCCACTACTTGCAACGTTCCTTTATGCATGCAATCCCCTTTGAGATTCTTCAGAGGATAATAAACGTATCCATCGACCTATTGCTAACTGTTCAACGACCGGCGTTTACTGTCCACGATTTTCTGTTAAGTCGTGGTCTTCTCCTACACTTTTTCTCGGGGCGATTATGACAGCTTTTGGTTCCCGACTTTCCTTGGGATTCAAAAACTCATAATCATACTAATTTTTTCATAGACTGGTGCATTCAATGGCCAGAGTTGATTCACGTAAGATTTGAAGGGAAAAACATGGCATGGATCAAGGTTACAAATTCCATTGACTCCTTCAAAAAATTTAAATAATAAAATTGTTTCCATAATAAAAATATATTCAGAAACTAAAACAAGATCTTAAATATTATGGACAAGTAGCCAAAAAATAATAGGGTAAAATAAACTCATCAACTCATCATTGGGCCTTTAATCCATATGCAAATGTTTCTTCTCCATTTTCATCATCAGATGCTAAAAATAAATAAAAGCCTGGGCGCTCCCTCCATCTCTCTCTTATTCATGCAAAACTTGATATTTTCATGTTTGCATATTCACTCTAGGCCGAATGGCTCTCCATTCAATCAACTAAGGGCATTCACCATCCAATGACCAAATCACCAAGCATGCCCTCTCTTCAAAATGTATCCATCACAATCCAAATGATCATAAATTTGTTCTGATAAATCATTTGTCAATGTCCAAGCTCATAGGTATCATACATTGCTCTGATACCACTGTTAGATTCATAATTAAGAAAAATGAAGAAACATAATGGAAATAACTCAAGCAATCAAGAAACCATGATGAACATAGATAAATAAATACTGGCAGAAAAGCCATACTCTATATTCATCAATGATCGAGAAAATAATCATGTACATAGACGTACATATATAATACAAATATACCATAATTGTACCATAACTGTCATGTAACTATATAACAGTTAGGTAAACTAAATAACTTATGATTAGAGTTTCAACAATAGTATTTTTGTTATGACCATTTTTTATCCAAAAAATAGAATTAGGGTCTATAATGACAGAGGATGATTATGTAAATGCAAAGACATCGGTATGGGAGCAATATTGAAAATTATCATGTGCCAAAGGGGTTGGTCGCTTACGTAATTTCTTAGAATATCATATATTATCTTTCAAAGATGGAGTATAGAGGCCATGTTTCTATTATTGGTGTTAAGGGTACATGTGTTAGAAAAGAAAATATTTCTAATACCAAATTAACAGTAGGGATACAAAATTGATAAACATTGCATCCAAAATTTCTATTACATCTAGCAAAACAATCTTACCATATAAAGATTTTATCACTTCTTAAAGAAAATTAATCCACACCCAAAAATACTCTAAATACTCTTAAGAGTCGAGTGAGAAGAAAGAAATTATTTGACATTACATCTCATTAGAGGGCTTCATGGAGTTTTTTATGTTAAAAGAAAACATTGAAATCGTGATTGGTGACATGAAAAGGGTTTACCACAAGGGCCAAATTAATCATGTCTATATAGTTTCTTTAAACACTCCTCTAATTAGAAAAAAAACACACACACCAAATTTTTAAATCTTCAGTGTTCATAATAAATCTAAATAATGTTGTGGAAAATACCCACAAATAAAATCCAACCCAAGTCAAATCCAGCTATATCTTCATGAATCTCTCTTCCCTCTTGCAAAGCTTATAGCTCTGTGCATTCTTTCAGTATAAAGGTCATGGATTCAAGACCCTCCTCTAGCACCAAATTTCATGCTATAGAGAATCAACATTCTCAATGCCATTGGCACAACAATACAGACAATTGCAAGAATGAGTTAATGAAAGAAATCCGAGCCATTAACTCCCTTATGGACAATATTAAACATATGTGATATGTGACCCAGTATGCACGAAAACAAATTTGAAAATACATTCGATCTGAATACAATTCAAACTATATGTTATCAATTGGTTTCCTCCCAACCATACTCAGAAAACAAATTCTTTCCCCGAGACCCCTAAGTTATGTGGCTCATAACCATTTTTTATTGCAAAATGTTCTTGTTACTTACCATCCATTGGTAACATCCAGATTCATCAGGCTATATTTCCTTCTAGATTCTAGTTATCATTCTCATAAGTCATTCACGTTGCAACATTTATGTGCTTCTAGGGTTTCCCCCAAAAAATGGATTTCCGCCCATTATTTATAGATTTCATGAGGTTATCCGCCTCATGCAAAATTAGGAATTTCTCTCTTTATTTTATTTATTTAATCCCTAGTATTCATCACCCTTTCCCCCATGCAACATTCCCTCTTTTTTTTATAATTAATCAATATTTTCTTTACAATAACAATTCTCTTTTCAAATAAAATAATGATATTTTTAAGAGCCCACTTAAAGTGGGCATTTAATTTATAAATTAATTCAACCTTAGGGTCCTTTAATTTTACCATAGCTTAATTTGACATATAAAAGAATTACTTGTTGGGGAGTAAGGTTATCCCACCTTACTGTGCACCCCCAAATCATAATACCATATAATCTGCAATTAAATACTCCACACCTCTATTGAGACTCCATGCCTAGTTTGAGACTCTGCACCCCTATTGAGACTCCATGCCTCAGTCGAGACTCCACACCCCTATTGACACTCCAAGCCTCAATTGAGACTCCATGCCCCTATTGAGACTCCAGGCCTCAGTTGAGACTCCGCGCCTCTATTGAGACTCCACGTCTCCGTTAATGGTTTACTGGTTATGACCCACACCCATCTGTTGGGAAGTTGGAAAGGCTTGTCTTGTATCTTGCACATGCAAACTCCACACATATGTCACACATGTCAATATCATATAAACAACATAATGCTTAATTGTACAATATTGATAGCTACCCTCCATGAATAATTATTTCTTTACCCCCAACCTGGAGTTCTCCCAAACAACCATATCCACCTCTGTGTGACCAATGTACTACACCACTAAGATCAATGAATTCATGTCTCAATACATGTGTGTATATATGAAATATAAGAAATATAAAATCAATTAAATTCAATTGATTTCATTAAGTTTTCACGATATTTAATTTGACTTCTTTATCCTTCTTCTTCCTTTAATCAACCCCACCTAGAGGTCCTGGAGGTCCTATCCACCTGGAACAAATCACACTTTTTCAAAGTATAAGTATTGATTCCATGATCAATCATATATCTATCATAATGTATACACTAATCTACTCAACAATTAAGACTATTAATTGCATCTAGTCAATTGAGTACATTCCATAAGTCACATACATACAAAATAATTAGAAACATGGTTACTAAACCCTTTAATCAATCTTCAAAATAACCTCTTAATCCTTCTCAAAGAAGAGTTAGGCAGGGAGGGGCATTACAAATAACGTTTAATCTTTATTTTCACAACAAAGGGTTCTATTTATCTAAATTCAAATACAAAGGTATATGCATATGTAAAAAGATAAATTACACACTCTCCAACTTCAGTGAATAAATTTGGAGGTGAACAAACTCTATATTTTCTATGATATATTCTCTTTAAAGTATTTTATTATATGAGTTAATTATGTGTTGTAAAGTTTTTTGTCATTTTCTATGTATCATTGGTTGGTTAAGTCATTGACCTTGATTTCTGATCACATAATCCACCATCCTCTAATTCATTAAAATATCATGAATCTTTGTGCATATAAATCGTCATTTTGGAGTGTAAATGCACTCTTAATTGTACAAACATGTTAAAAATATTGTAATTGTCAATTTACAACTTAGATATTAAACTATGGAGGCTTATCCAACTTTGGGCGTGCAGATTCATAAAGCAAACTTTAACAATTTGGCCCTTTGGTTTTACAAAGATGTTTTTATCTTTTACGCACATTAGGTAAGTTTTTGTCTAAAATGCCAATATAAGATTATAAAGAGATTTAAAATCACAAATTACACATTCTACAAGTTGAAAAACTCAATTTGGGTCAAACTTGAGACTAGGGCGTGCATTTTACTCTAAGGCAGTTTTGCCTTCAAATTTACATGAAATCCCAAATCTAGGTGCATGAAAGAAACCTCTCCTCCTCTTCAATTACACTTTAAATGACTTAGGTAAACTTATCATATATCCAATTCTATTTTAAAAATTATAAAACATTTTTTGGAGCTATAGGGAAGCTTGGGCGTGCATTTTGATTTGGTCACATAGTACAGTTTTGGCCTTGCAAATTACAAGCCAAACTTTGCCACTTTTGCACAACAACCCTTTTTAAACTTTCAATTGCAAAATTAACAACATGAACAAGTGTAATATGATAAACCACACCCCCAAAAACTTACACATGTAAGTTACCAAATGTAATATAATATGCAGAAATAGGAATATTCAACAGATATCAATGGATCAACAAAATATGAGAAGAGCAACACCAAAAATAATACCTTTATTCAAAGAAATCAATGTTCACTTGCCTCTTCAAGGGGGAAACCTCCAACAGAACAAAGATCTATTACAATAATTCTCAATACAAGCTTTATCATGCCTCCTACTCTTATTTATACTAATTCTATCTTCTAAAGAACATTCTAGAGGAAGATCTTTCTAGAAGTGGAAGCTTATATTAGGTCTTCTTACATTGACTTGGTCACATTTATTAAATAAGCCTTACTAACTAATGTTGGCCTTTATTACATGGAAAATATATTTATTCCTTATTAACTAATGTTAGCCATTATTACATGGAAAATATATTATTCTATCTATGTGAGGGGTTAGGTCCCTAACATGCCCTCCCCCTTGGAAAAGAGCCTTGTCCTCAAGGATTAAGATGAGGAAATTGTTGCAAAATGGTAGTCGGTTCCCAGGTGGCATATTCTAGTGGAGTATCCTTCCAATTAACTAAAACTTCTTTGATGGCGCGCTAATGGAGACGATGCTCTCTCTGGTCCAATATGGATTGTGGCTGCAACCAAATGAAACCTTCTTCATCCAACTCAGGAAGGCTGGTCTGGGTGTGGCATTTGGTGCCAATCACTCTCTTCAGGCATGAGACATGAAAAACAAGATGTAKCTTGGAGTAATTTGGAAAATCGAACTGATAGGCCATTGACCCTGCGTGTTTGATAATAGTATAAGGACCATAAAATTTTGGTGCAAGTTTCTGACACTGTTGAGATTTGAGTGAAGTCTGCTTGTATGGTTGGAGGCAGAGAAACACATGATCCCCTTCTGGAAATTAACGTTCAAAATGACAATGATCTTCCTACTGCTTCATGTGATTTTGAGCCATTACCAAATTTTCTTTGAGAGTATGGAGAATTTTCATGCACACAGTAAGATTGTGGTCAACCTCTTGAACCTTGGAAACAACCCACATGTATGGGACAATCGATGGTGGCTTCTATCCGTAGACGAATTCAAAAGGAGTCATGCAAGTGAAAGTATGATAAGAGGTGTCGTACCACCATTCAGCTAGGGGTAACCACTAAACCCATTGATTTTGTTTGTCAGACACGAAACACCTCAAATATGTTTCCAAACACTTGTTGATCGCTTTCATTTGGCCATCAATATGAGGATGATAAGTTGTGTTGAGATGCAATTGAGTTCCATAGAGCCTGGATATTTCTTTCCAAAACATGCTAGTAAAAGTGGGATCACTGTAAGAAACAATAGAATGAGGCATTCCATGGAGTTTGAAGATATTATCCATAAACATTTGAGCCATTATGGATGTTGTGAACGAGTGTTGAAGAGAATATAAATGATTATATTTGGGAAGAAGATCCACTACCACCACCATGATCACTGATGTATTTCCTGATTTGGGTAAGCCAACAATGAAGTCCATGGAAATATCCATCCAAATAGAAGGTGGAAGAAGAAGTGGTTGGAGTGTACTAGGATGTTTGACAGTGTCACCCTTATTGCATTGACATGTATCATATTCAGCCACAAAGGTGAAAATGTCTTGTTTATTACTGTCCCAAAAGAAAGATCATTTTAACTATTCATAAGTTTTGGTAAAACCTGAATGGACCCTTGTAGGTGAAGTGTGAAACTCAAAGATCAACTTGGGTTTAATGGTCGAATGTTTTCTTAAATACAAGTGACCTTTATAGAGAAACTCTTCATTGTGGCAAGAGTACCCTGTAGAAGCTTGTGGATCATGTTGAAGTTTTTGGATTAGGCTGGAAATTTTGGGGTATTGAAACCATTCCTGTTGAACAACTTGAAGTTGGTCTACTATAATGAATGAGAGGGAAAAGAGGAACCCTTCATCTTCATATTTCCTGGAAAGAGAATCAACCACCACATTTTCTTTTCCCTTCTTTTAAACAATCTCATAATCATATCCAAACAGCTTGGTCACCCATTTTTATTGATCTAGGGATGAAATGCATTATTCCAGGAAGTACTTGAGGATTTTATGATCCATTTTAATTTGGAAGTGTTGTCCCAATAGATAAGGGAGCCAGAGATCCACTGCATGAAAATAGCCAACATTTCCTTTTCATAAATCAATTGTCCCAAATGTTGGTTCGAAAATTGTTTGTTGGTGAAATCCAAAGGTCGTCCCTCTTGAATGAGGACTGCCTCGATTCCTCTCCTGGATGCATCACATTCCAGAACAAAGGTCTTGGTGAATTCGGGTAGGGCCAATACATGAGTAGAGCATATGGCTTATTTCAAGGCTTGGAAGGATTGGTAAGCTACCAAAGTCCAACTCAAAGAATTCTTTTTGAGAGTTTTGAGAAGAGCTACAAGTTTTCCATAATTATGAACAAACTTGCAATAATATTCTATTAAACCCAATAAATGACGTAGGATTTTAAGAGTTTTAGGGCGAGGCCAATTCTGCATAGCTTCAATTTTCTTGGGATCCACCATCCTTGCCAATAATATGACCCATGTACTCAACTTCAGAGGTGCCAAAATAACATTTAGACTGTTTGAGGAAAATTTTGTGCTTGGAGAGGAGATGGAGAACTTGATCTACATGGGTGAGATGGGATGGCCAAGTTTTACTATAGATGATAATATCATCAAATAAAACTAACACAGAGTGAAGGAGGAAAAAATGAAACATCTGATTCATGAGAATTTGAAAATTGGAGGGGGCATTACAGAGACCAAAGGGCATGACCAAGAACTCATAGTGGCCCGCATGAGTGTGAAATGCAGTCTTGGGGGTGTCTTCCTCTTTCATATGTATCTGGTGGTAGCCCGAACGTAGGTCAAGTTTGGTAAAGTATTTATCCCCATTGATTTAATCCAGAAGTTCATCTATGACACAGATGGAAAATGTGTCCTTGATGGTAACTTTGTTAAGGGCATGAAAATCAGGACACATGCACCAAGTTCCTTCCTTCTTAAGGACCATGACAACAAGGGAAGAATATGGGTCAGTACTGGGATGGATAACACCCCCTTTTAACAATTCTTGGAAAATTTTCTCAATTTCATTTTTTTTAGCAAAGGGATGACAATACGGGGGAACATTGGGAGGAAGACTAACCAAGATTAAAGGAATGGAATGGTCATGGTCTCTACGGGAGGGGGGAAGGCCGTGGGGTGTTTGGAAAATAGTGTAATGGCATAAAAGGATTGCTTGAAGGTAGAGGTGTACCAGGAGTGTCTCAAATAGTTGAATGGAATGGAGTTGGGAAATGATGTCAAAATGACCTTTTTTGATTAACTTTTCCATGCATTGGGAACTGATGATATCTAGAGACCCTATTGTAATGACTTGGAATTTATATTGTTGGGATTCTTGTTGGAATTGCATGGTTAATTCCTTAAAATCCATGGTGATGGGACAACAATGCATAACCATTAAGAACCAAGCACAATGTTACAACCACCCATGTCAATAGAAAACATGTGACATTTCAGGTTATATTGACTAATTTGTAGGAGCACATTTTCACCATGCCCCCCACATTTCATGGAACCACCATTGGAAATCATGATTTGAAAATTGTTAAAAACACGGATATAACAATTGAATTCTTGACAAAGGAAATAATGAATGAAATTATGAGTGTTGCCACTGTCAACTAGGATGATGAATTTCCTATGCTTAATGTAACCGATCAATTTGAGCGTTTGAGGAGAAGAAAAATCAGTGAGAGCATTCAGTGAAATCGGTGATTCAACTTCAGGTGGATCAGAGGGACGTGTAGGATCATTTGTTTTGGGTATCTCTACTTCAAGTGAAACCTCAACCTCTTCATCGGAAACATCCTCTAAAATGGCCATAAAAATATTTTGTTCTTTACACTTGTTCTTGGGAAAGTATTTATCATCACAATTGTAGCAAAGACACTTGATCCAAAATGATCTTTTAAACGACAATGGTTGAGTTATTTAGCATGTGTTAATTAACCATTTAGGAAGTTGAATGAAAGAGGAAGAATTATAAAGTAAACATGACAAACATAAAGTAATGTATAGATCTGAACATAAGCATGAGAACAACAAACTATAAAACACCAAAGTGATAACGGAGTTCGAGAATCTCGCCTACGTCTCTAGGCCTTGTCTAAGTGGGATTTATTATTTCTCTTTAAAAAAATTCAAGTACATAATAAAAGTGCCAATGGATTACAAAAATGATTTGGTCTTGTTATACCAGATCTCAAGAACCCATAAAAAATTATGGCACCGAAATCAAATGTATGAAGCTCCCAGAAATGGACTGCAAAGGTGCGCTCCTCAATAGCTTCCCTACATGACAATGGATTTGGCTCAATAATTCATCAGCATAAACCTATTATAAACCTCCTCCCATGACTTCAAGAACCTCTTCTTTTTATAGTCCTAAAGTTGGTAACCATCTCCCAACTTATTCCCAAGATTTGGCCTAAAAAAGGGCCCAAGATCTCCCAAAAATGGGAAAAATCCAAATCTACTGAAAAAATCATAAAAAATCATAATATAAAGTATTAAAACCACTTTTGAGAAATATTAGGGCACAACCCCCTTTCTCCATGCTCTTGGTCACATGGGCACCTCCATGTGGCCCTGGACTAGTGCTAGTTCGCTGCCCCCCTTACCTGTTAGCCCCTAGTCATAAGACTC
>JASDQU010105785.1:72363-86512 GCA_032191745.1 Picea mariana
AAGTTGTTGGCTAGGATGTGACAATAAATGTTAAAGAGGTGGCTGAGGCATGCTGAAAACCTCAGTCATAAGGGAAAGAGATCTAGCAAGGATCTTACAGGTTTCCAAGTGGGCAATGAGAGTGGATCAATGGATATCATAAAATTCTAGGTGGGAAAAAGATACATCCCAGGTTGCCAGGTGGGAAAGGGAGAAGAGATGAGCTCAGTTGAGAGTTCATTGAAAGATGAAGAGGAGGAAGGAGACAGACCTCACTCAAATGGAGATTCATGTGAAACTATGAGTCATGTGAATGAAGATGATGAGAAGTTACAAACTTCCGTCACAAATAAGGAGGATCAAAGGACTATTTTGATCATTGGAGGAGTTAAGATATTCCTACCAAGAAGCCAAGGACAGGCTAGCATAGATGTTGCAAATGTGATAGGAAGAAAGCCAACAAAGACTGTCATGGAAGAAAAGGAATAGATACTGATGTTTGTCCCAATGGGAGAATGCCTAGTTCAATTATTCATGCAGTGGGAATTGGAGTTAAAGGCACTGGAGGATTGGTTGGGAAATCTAGAACTAGAAGGGGGCTGCCAGGAGATATCCATGTTGGGAAAGATACACCAACACGAGTTGCAGTTGGTGGGAGATAGAACTGAACCAGCTGAAGAAACAAGGGAGGTAATAGCTGAGCAGAAGCCCAATGACGAGAGATCTGGAGCAAGGATGAATCTTGCAACAAAGTGGCAAGCTAAGGCCATAAAGGAAGAAGATGTCTTGGGAAGTCGATGTGATTTTCCCATTGACAAGGAGGGAATGCAACGAGATAGTATCCAACAGAAGAACCAGCCGAGGGAGCAGCTGGATAAGGTGATCGAGGAGATAAGGAAGCTAATGTTGGAGTTGGCAGAAGGATCGGTCAACACGAGGAAGCTGGATGACAATATACCTGCACGAGCAGTGAGGAAGATGTAGGAGAAGAATAAACAGAGAAGAGGAGCCGAGAGATAGCTCCAAGAGAAAGTTTGGGATGCATGTGGATTTCAACCA
Source organism: Picea mariana (assembly GCA_032191745.1). Lineage (NCBI taxonomy): Eukaryota > Viridiplantae > Streptophyta > Pinopsida > Pinales > Pinaceae > Picea > Picea mariana. Next base: position 73,402 of record JASDQU010105785.1, read on the forward strand.
CGTTGGAAATCTCATGAGTAGGAGCTCATGATTTTTTCCACTGTGGGGTATGATGCAGGAGCATAACTCCACTTCAACATGCACCAACTAGATTTCATGCATGGTGCACATTCAAGGAAGGAGAGGTGTCGTCCTCTCATTTTTGCCTCAAGAATCCAAGGCAAGATCTAGGCATTTATTGAAGACAAGTTGGAAGGAGAAAATTCGTGCTTTCACATAAGATGGAGATAAGGTCTCCATTAATAGGCTGGCGACAAAAAGGATATGCACCCGATTTGGAGCAGATAGACATCACTATAATTTTCCCTTTGGAGAGGCATTAGGGTTGGTGATTTGACACCATTTGTTAGCTTGCGAGGGAAGATCATAGAGCCCCTCTTGTATAGATATTTGAATTGTAAGCAAAAAAAGAAATGTTGCAGACTGTTATATGGGTTAGGGTGGTCGGGTTATAGGGAGATAAACATAGAGAGTCGAGATTTAGTGGTAGCTTGGACTCCACCATTGTAATTTGGCATTCCACCATTAATATAAAATGACAGCTCTTCCTGTTTTACATTTCTGTTCAATGGATGCTATGTTGTGAATGTCTTTTACATGTTTGTGAATTGTAGATGAATGTTAGAAATCATATGCAGGGATAGAGATACTGGTTTCTATCTGAGAGTGTGTTAAGTTAAGTCTAGTTCTCTAGGCTAAGTGCAAGGAGTGCGCAACAGAGAGAGAACACTCTATGAGCCAACGCAAGGGGTGCATGTCTAAACTTAGTGGAGTCTAAAGAGAAGTTACCAGGAGGGCATACCAAATTAATTTACAGACTCAGGGAGAAATTTCAAGGCGGTTAAGTCCCTTGAAAATAAAGACTGTGTGGAGAGAAGCACAACCCAGAGTTACTGAACGCTATGGAATACTTTGCCAGGAGGGCATGAAGACTACGTAAGAATTCACAGAAGAAACATGGAGGAAGGTGTTGAAGAGTCCTATAATTGTTGAACATTCTGGTGAAGGAAGGATTTGCAAGAAGTGCAATGACAAAGGAAAGGAGATGCCTTAAACCTTTCCATAAGGCCGAGGGAGAAGCCATCAAATAACTGAGTCCAATGCAAGGAGTGTGCCTAAGGTGTTGAGAGCTCACCTTATAAGCTCAGGAGGAAGGGCGAGAAACTTCCAGGAGGGCACGAGAAACGTGCAAAGGAACTTGGAACCGTGAAGTTTTTTAAGCTAAGAAAAGTCGCAAGAGAGTTGCATAGATTTATGGAAGGAGTGCATAAAACCTTCAAGAATAGCCTAAGTCTCAGAAGATAAATTACACTAAGTGTGCAAAGGATTCAAGGTCTTTCCGAAGTCCCAAAGATAGAGAAGTCACCCATCGTCGAGGAAGAGAAATGTGGCAGAAGATTAAGAATTTCGAGAGAAGGAACTTTGGAAGGTTTGCGGAAGTGAACAAGGATCTTCGCGAAGTCATGAAGATCGATTTAAAATCTAGACCATTGGATATCAAAGGACATGTGGGAAAGGATCAACTCATTATTGATTTGTGATCGAAAGAAGCATATTCAAGAGGAGACAGGACTTGCGAATTCCTAACTCACGATTCCATCACAGCCATTGATCACAAGAGGAGCGTGGACCGTAGATCTAGTCCCAAAAAATTCACAGATTCGAGAATCAAGGAAGGAGGAGGAAGTCTCTCACGAATGTTTCGAACTATGGGGTCGTGAAGGGAGTTGGTCGACGGTCATAGTCTGTGGTCACATCAACAAGGAAGTATAGCCTCGAGAGCTAGCAGCATTGGCGCAAGAGTTAAAAACGAAAGGAGAGGGTCTGCAGGTGTCCCGTTGTGGGTGTCAAGGAAGAGAAAAGGGCCTGTGTCAAGTTAAATAAGTTCCACCAGGAGCCCGATGAGTCATCCAACTGAATGACTTGAATGATCCTAGAGTGGGAGGTTGCGATGGCCCCTCTTTGGTAGGAGAGAAGGGGGAGGTCGTTACTAAGAGGTAGTGCTTTCGATATTTTGGGCTTTGCTACCCTGCCCATATGCTGGACCAAACTTGCAACTGCTCACCTGAGCATTGGTTATATTGTGGTGACTTTATTTTCTTGACATAGGTAGCCACGCAGGTTACTTGTAGGGGTTATTCTGCAGGTACCTTGAGTCAGACAAGGATCATATTACACACATAATTTATGGAGTATTTCCTCTCCGGAGGGATCTGATCGACTGCATTTTTAATCCTGCGAGGGTCCCTATAACTTATTTTGACACCTCTACTCTATTATTGTGGATTCTCAGGCCCCTCCTGGGAGAGGCATACCTACTTTAGTTCAGGAGGTCCCTTTCAAACATCATATCATGTTTGTGTGCACTGGTCTTTAGCTTTATTTTGAGTGTTCTCTTTGATTATTAGTTGGCATTGGGATTTTGTATTGTGTCGTGAGTTTTGACTTCTATGGTTGTTAGATCCCATGTGACTCCCTTAGTTAGCACTACCCAGCCCATGGTCTCTTATCACTTCATGGGGACGAATCCTTTTTTATTTCTGAGTGGTACACCGAATCATAGTACTTAGTGAATACCTTCGACCACTAATCATTTTTCATAATGTATAATAGACTTGATTTCTCACTTGTTCTCCTCTGTTTCTTCCTCTCATGTGAATCCCAGTTTTGGGTCTGGAAGCATGATGCCTCTTTATTCTCCTTTTTTATTTTGTGGGGTTTGTATCCCTGAATCCAATCCTATAGTAGGAGGTTGTAATCCTTCTTCCTCTAGACCCAATCCTAGCTTCTCTTTTCTAGGAGAAAGTGCTTAGATGGGTAGTCCTTCTACTTCTTATATTCCATCTGTCATTTCTTATTCCATATTGTCGATTCCTACGAACGATTTTGTTATGGAGAACCCCCCTCTATACTTTTTTGTTTCATCTGGGGGGTGTCATTTTTAAATTATGGGAAATCCCTTGCAAAAATTTCCTTCATCTAGGGGAAACATATATCCTCACATGAGTAACCCATGTAATGTCGCTTTCTCCTCGCAAATGGATTCCTTAGTGATGATGCCCTTACAAACTTTTATGAATCAGTTTGGAGGAGGATACTATCCTACCGGGAAGGACATGGTGTATACCAAAACCATGCTTGGCCCACAATCTCTTAAAACTAGTCTTTCTCAGGACCATGGTCTCAGATGTCACAACCAATCATGCTGGAAGCATAAGCCCAGTCACTACGATTCATACTGCCATTAAGTCACCAACCTCTGCTAGTCATGTTGGAAACCTTTCACCAACCTTTGAAATTCATGTTGGAGACCTGAAACCAACCTTTTCTAGTCATGTTGGAGACTTGTCACCATCCTCTGCAAGTCATGCTGGGGGAAAGCAACTAGCTGCTATAACTCATGCCGGGGGCACAAATCTAGTCATTGGAAAACCACCACCAACCTCTACAAGTCATTTTGGAGATGTGCTACTAGCATGTTGTGGAAAAATTCATAAATGCAAACATAAACAAATATCCCTAGTTCGAGAACTCGAAACTAGAACAAAACATAACATAACACACTCCTTTCTTTAGATTTAAATAAAAAACTAAAGGATAAAAAATGGTACCTTTTTAACTGATGTTTTTCCTTGTTAATTGTAGCTCCAAGATTGATCCAATGCATTTAAAAAAAATATCTACAAAAGGATCAAACAAGACCAGTGAAATTAACAAACATACAAATATTTTAATGAATCTATGTAAATAGATAAGGATAAATACAAATAAAGACCGTGTTTGGTTGTAGAGCCCGATTATCTTCCTGATTCATAGGTATTTTCTTTCAGCCATGTTTATACCCCATGAAGTCTTTACACCCGAAATACTGTACACCCGTCCACGTGGGGGAGTTGCATGGGGGGATTTCCCCCCTTGCGAGGTCCAAGGGAAAGCGGGCCCTCGATGGGGGTTCGAGGGAGAAGCCCCTGGAGGAAAAATTAACTTGTAAATGTATAATGTAATTTCATATTAAATATGGATTGTTCATTATAAGTTTTCAAATCTAACGGTATAAGTTATGTTATGGTTTCTTTCCCTAGAAGGAAACCCTCTTTTATGGGGGAAATGTATTGTGGTTATGCGTTGTTGCAAATTTTTTGTATTCTGAGAGAGGAGACTATGAGAGAAATAAGAGGAAGTTACAACAGGTGTGTTGTAGGTTATATCCCTTCATTTGTTGGATAATGAAAAGGAAGGACATGGCAATTTCTCTGGTGGATGTAGCCCACACTGGGTGAACCATGTATATCCATGTCTCTATTGTATTATGTATCTTCTGTGTTTTATTTCTGCATTTGTTTTTATTTTATTGCTCCATGATCCTGTTTTTCTAACGATTAGTATTAGAGCAAAATGTAACTCGTAGGAAAAGAAGGTTCCTAGTTCAAGTGTGAGCAATGGCAAAAGATAGAAAGTTTAGGGTCGAGAAATTTAACGGCCAAAACTACCAGTTATGGAAGATGTAGATGGAAGATTATTTATATCAAAAGGATCTATTCCTACCATTGGGTGGAATAGAAAAGAAGCCGAAGGCCATGAAGGATGAAGAATGGGAGGTTCTTGACAGAAAGGCACAAGGAACGATATGCCTGAGCCTGAAAGCATCAGTGGCTTTCAATATTTTGAATGAAACAACAACAAAGGAGCTAATGGATGCATTGTCCAAACTGTACGAAAAACCTTGGCATCTAATAAGGTATTTCTAATGAATATGTTATTTAATATGAAGATGTCATAAGGTGGGTCTGTTGTAGATCATTTAAATGAATTTAATATGGTTATTGATCAGCTAATTTCTCTAAAATTGGACTTTGATTATGAGGTCATGACTCGTCTAATCTTGTGCTCATTTCCAGAAATAGAGAACGACTTGGTCATGGCTGTAAGAAACTCTGTCTCTGGTTTAAACACTTTAAAATTTGATGATGATGTTGTTGTTATCCTTAGTGAGGAAATGCAACAAAAAATAATAGTTGAGACATCAGGTAATGTGTTAAACATGGAGAAGTTGGGAAGACAAAAGGATAGAGGAAAGGGCTCAGGGAATTGTGGGAATTCTAGGAAGGGAAGATCCAAATCTAGATTGGGAAAGATAGAGTGTTGGAACTATGGGAAGAAAGGACATATGAAGAAATACTGCAGAGCTCCAAAGAAACAAAGAGATAGACAACAAGAGAAAAATCAGTAAGTAAATATAACAGGTGATGAGTTACAAGATGCTTTGATTCTTTCTGTAGATAATATTTCTGAGTCTTGGGTAGTAGATTCAGGGGCTTATTTTCATGCCACACCCCATAGGAAACATTTTCTAGATTATTTTCAAGGTGATTTTGGACATGTTCATTTGGGTGATGATGCACCATCCAAAATTGTTGGAATGAGAAAGATAAAATTAAAGCAAAGGAATGGAAACAATTGGTTGTTGAAAGAGGTAAGACATATTCCAGATCTAAGGAAAAATCTAATTTTAACAGGACAATTGGAAAGTGAAGGTTGTATATCTATATTTATAGATAAGGCATGGAAGGTCATCAAAGGATCATTGGTGATAGAAAAAGGAGAGAAGGTAGGTACATTGCATTTATGTATTGGTAATATTGGCTCTTCTATATATTTAGCTTCTACAGGAGTGGATACATCATTGTGGAATCATAGGATTGGAAACATGAGTCAGAAGGAGATGTAGATACTTCACAAAATAATTTTTTTTCCATATTTGAAACAAATTGATTTGGATTTTTGTGAGCATTGTGTTTATGGAAAACATAAGAGAGTCAGATTTCTCAGAGTCGGAAAAGAAAAGAAGAGTGAAAGGTTAGAGATTGTGCATATAAATGTATGAGGACCAACTTAGGCATCATCTCTTGGTGGCTCTCATTATTATGTTACTTTTATTGATGATGCAACTAGAAAAACTTGGGTTTATTGCATTCGACAAAAATATTATTTTTTTGATGCTTTTAAGAAATGGAAAGCTTTGGTTGATAATGAGATAGGAAAAAGGTTGAAGTGTCTATGATCAGACAATGGAGGTTAATATTGCAACAATGAGTTTGATGATTACTGTTCATACCATGGGATTTGTAGAGAGAAGATAGTTCTAGGAACGCCACAAGGAAATGGTGTGTCAGAAAGGATGAATAGGACAATCATGGAGCGTGCAAGGAGTATGAGATTGCATGCTGATTTTCCCTTACATTTTTGGGCAGATGTTGTAGATGATGTTGTTTACTTAATAAACAAAGGAACTTTAATCTCTTTGGATGGTATAATTTCATAGGAGGCATGGACAGGTAAAAAGGTAAACTATTATTTTTTAAATGCTTCCGGTTATGAAACATTTTTCCATATTGATAAAGAAAATAGAGAAAATCTTGAGAAAAAATCCAAGAAGTGCACCTTTATTGGATACAATGTTAATGATTTTGGTTATCATTTATGGGATTATGAAAATCACAAAATCATTAGGAGTAGAGATGTCATATTCAATGAGAAGGTCATGTACAAAGATTGGTTGCAGGGAAAGAAACTGAAAAAAGAAAAAACAGAATACATAGTGCTTGATGAGATTACTGAAAATGAATTTCCAAAGGTACCAGAAAATCAAAATGTAAAACAACATGAGAAACAAGTACTTGAAACTCTTGCAAGTGTTGTTAGAAGATATACCAGGTTAAGTAGACCCCCTGAACAATACTCTCCTTCATTGTATTATTTATTGTTGATTGATTCTGGTGAACCAGAATGTTATGAAGAGGCAATGAAGGTAGACACTAAAAAGAAGTGGGAGCAAGGCATGAAAGAGGAAATGGATTTCCTGGTAAATAACCATAATTGGGATTTGGTTCAGTTTCCTGCAGGAAAAAGAGCATTGCAGAATAAATGTGTTTACAAGTTGAAGGAAGAATATGGAGGCAAAAAGAGGTAACATGATAGACTTGTTGTAAAGGGGTTTGCACAAAACAAAGGTATAATTTTGATGAAATATTTTCTTCTATTGTTAAAATGACTTCAATTAGGACTATTTTAAGTCTTTTGGCAGTAGACGATTTACATATTGAAAAATTATATGTAAAAATATCTTTTCTCCATGAGGATTTGGAGGAATATATTTATATGTAGCAGCCACAGGGGTATGAGGTCAAAGGGAAGGAAAATTTGGTATGTAGGTTGAAGAAGAGCTTATATGGCCTAAAGCAAGCTCCATGGCAAGTGTATTTGAATTTTGATAGGTTTATGTCAAAACAAGATTATAGTAGATTTCATTCTGATCACTCTGTTTATTTTAAAAGGATATAAAATGGAAACTATATTATCTTTCTATTGTATGTAGATGACATGCTTGTTTTAGGGTCTAATATGCAGAATATAAATGTGCTCAAGAATAAATTAGCTAATTCATTTGCGATGAAGGATTTGGATGCTGTAAATAAAATCCTTGTGATCCAGATGGATGTCGGTGGCATCCCACCTATTCCAACTAGCTCATTTTGAAAAATTTCTAGTTTGGTAGTTTTTTCCTAGTTTTTGGGTCCCTGACTTTTGAGGTCGTTTTGAGGCCCTAAAAAACATTTTTAGGGATCGACATAGATAAATTGAAGACAAAGTTAGATTCTTATGGAAACATGTGTATTCCTTGGATAGACCTTTCCAACGAGCTATCGTGCGCCTAAAATGAATATCATATGCAAAAGTTACTACCCCGAGAAGTTGATGTACTAGCTTACCCCAACAGGTCCCACATGGCTTTTGACGCTTCTTCTCATAGGGTTAGGTTTTTGGATTTCTAGGGGTTTGGAATTACTGTTTATTGTAAAAATTCTTGGAGAGCCTCATTTTAACCATCTTCTTGCGAATGAGCTCATTCATCACATCTCTTCTCAGAGATAAGCTGCCACCATTCTAGCAAGCTTGTTTTCCGCTGCATTTTACAATTTCAACACATTTTCTTATTGAATAGAATCTCATTTTACTGTATATATACTATTCTTGTGTCTCTGTGTTAATAATAATAATAATCTATATTCATTTTCGTTCTGCTCAAAAAATCTAGATCAGTGGTAATAGAGCAGCCTGCTCCTTGTCGTTTTTAATGCATGTCCCCGACGATGTCAGGGTATAACGAATTGAGTCTCGAGCTTGTTTCTCTTGAGAAAAAAATCTCTTGTATGAACAAGAGACCTCTCATGGTAGGAGAAAATAAATATGACGGGATATGAGATCCTTTCAAAATGTTGCTCGAAGAAGCCATCACACAACATAGGAACAAAATGATGGATAGTTTCGGAAAATCCTTCGACGACTACCAACAGGTGACACATCTTCCTTGAACGGAGGCATCGTCCCCTTCAAGGTAAAAATCAACTTTGATATCCCCATATTTGAAGGTCATATAGACGCAAATGCTATAGATAAATGGTTGAATCTGCTAGAAGGGTATTTTTCTGTCCATAACTTTTCGAACAGAGAAATGATTACGTTTGCACTCCTCAAAGTCATTCCCCGTGTCAAATATTGGAGGGAAACTTTATATGAGAAAAAGGAAACAAAGGAACCCTCATTATTTATAGTCACGGTCACCTGGGAGTCCTTCAGGGATGCTATCAAGGAACAATACTACCCGGTCGGAAGTTATGATGACTTGTATACAAAATGGACCACACTATGGCATGAAAGAGACGAAGCAGTGCCAGAGTTCACAAATATATTCGATACCTTGCACACCAATATTGGTATCAATTATTCTTATCAAAATATAGTGCTCAAGTATCACGGTAGTATGCATAAATACATCCAAGCCAAAATGGATTTTTTTGACATCTCATCCTTAGGCATGGCCTACCGATATGTCGTCAAAATCAAGAAAAAGATTAAACAAAAGACGTGATAATTTGGGAATGGAACCCCTCACATCAGAAGTAAGTAAAGAGAATTGATAGCCTCGTGAAAACCATTCTAGTTCATAAGAAAGAAAGGACATTGGAAAGACAAAGAAAGATACTGAGAAGTGGTGCGACTTCCATAAGAGCCCCTGGAATAACACTGTTGCTGTCTCTCCAAGCAATTGTTGGTGGCAGAGGTGAAAAACTATGAATCAGATGTGGTTTCCGACTCTAAGTCAGAACCAAAAATGGGGAGACGGATCATCGACGCGAAACCCAGTGCCACCATTGCCACTACCAAGGTCCAAACCGGTGAACTAGATGAGAAAGAAGAAGGTAAGCACCTATTTCATTCACATATGTGGGTAAAAGGAAACTCGTTGCACTTTATTTTTGATAGTAGTAGTCAGAAGAACCCCATATCAGAAGATGTTGTCAAATGGATAGCCCTACTGACAATGCCGCACCCACAACCCTACACCATTGGATGGATCCACTAAAGAAGCGATCTCCACATCAGCCAACAGTTTCACATGTCGTATGAAATCAAGCCTTTCAAAGATGATGTATTGTGTGATGTTTCTCCTCTTGAAGTTTGTAATTTTCTTTTGGGCCAACCTTATTTATGGAAACTTCATGTTGTTTATGAGTCTAGGTCTCGTAGTGTTATTATTACTTTGAACAAGAAATTATACAGGATACCTAAGGTAGTCCCACCAAGTGATATTTCCTTGATCTCTTCCAAGTAATGTAGGAAGGTCATATCTGAGACTAGGAAGTTTTTCTTCTTTGTGATTCGCTCTCAGAATGAGAAAAACATTGCAGCCACATCTACGGCCTCCAGGGCCAACCTATCCACACAATAGAAGCAAGTGGACAAGGTCATGGCAGAATACAAAGATATCTTCTCCTCACCTATCGGGGTAACTCTGCATTGCCAGGTCAAGAATCCCATTGATTTGACCCCTGGTGCACCTCTTCCTAGTAGATCAAGTGATAGAGCCAAGAAATTATCCACAAGGGGAACATTTGTCTCAACTCATTGCCTTGTGGGAGCCCAATCATGGTGGTGCAGAAGAAATACAGGACCTGGTGACAATGAATTGATTATCGGGCCCTAAATAAAATCACAGTCAGAGAACTGCAAGAGGTTGTTTCACTTTGAACAAAAGGTTGTTTCACTTTCAACAATAGAGGCAGGGTATGTTGCTGCTACAGAGTCTAGTAAAGAGATGATTTGGTTACAAAGGTTTATGGGGGAATTGGGAAAAAAGCAAGAGAATAGTAGGTTGTATAGTGACAAAAAGAGTTCCATTCATCTTGCAAAGAGCTCAACCTTCCATTTGAATAATAAGCATATACAAATTAGTTACCATTTCATACGATCCGTCTTGGAAGATGGAAATTTGAAGCTGGAAAAGATACACACTAGCCAAAATCCTGTAGACATGTTAACAAAGGGAGTAACCATGGAGAAAATGAATTCCTGCTCAATTTTAGTTGGTATTCAAGCATGAAGGTGAAGATGAGAAATTTTCCAAGTCCAAGAAGGATCATATTCCAACATATACAACAATGATGGGGTTTTTGAGATCGGTCTCCAAGTGGGAGATTATTGGTTATGGAGCTTGATTATATTCCTGATTCAAAGGTATTTATTTTCAACCATGTTTATACCCCATGAAGAATATACACCCCGGAAGACTGTACACCCCTCCATGTGGGGGAGTTGTAGGGTGGGATTGCCCCCCCTGCAGTGGTTTGGGGGAAAAGCCCCCGAATGAAAATTTTCCTTGTAAATGTATATTGTAATTTCATACTAAATATGGATTGTTCATTATAATGTCACAGATATGATGGTAGAAGTTATGTTAGATTTTTTTTCCCTAGAAGGAAACCCTCTTTTATGAGGGAAATGTAATGCGACTATGCATTGTTGCAAATTTTTGTATTTTGAGATAGGATACTGTGAGAAAAAGAAGAAGAAGTTACAGTGGGTGTGCTATAGGTTGTATCCATTCATTTGTTGGATAATAAAAAGAAATGACGTAACAATTTATCTAATGGACATAGCCCACACTGGGTGAACCATGTATATTTGTGTCTCTATTGTATTGTGTATCTTCTGTGTTTTATTTCCGCATTTGTTTTTAGTTTATTTCTCCGCGATTCTATTTTTCTAACAGAACGTTGGAAACCTTTATTAGGAAAGGAAAATGTATTAATATATTAATAAATAAGGAAACAACTTACAACAAATGCCTTGGCATTGGCAAACTCTTTCCAACGGTTCAATGCTTCAATACCCATGTAGCCCCCCTGAATGCCATCACCATCTCTTGAGAACTTTGGTACCACTAAATATATTAGATCCAAAATGAGACTCACAATCTCTCAATCACAAATCAGAAGCTATTCTCAATTCACCATTATCTCGTTACCTATTCCTTATTAGTCTTTCCCTTTAGAAGAAACATTCATTTATAGATTGGAGAGGAAGCCATGAGGAGGTTAGGATCTCACTAAATCATGAGAGATGAGTGAGATCCAAAATGATCAGCAAAAAAATCATCATCGAAGATTCTCTTCTAGAATCTTTGAGATTTTTTTCTTTTTTACCACGTACAAATGTTGTCGCACCCTTAAACCTTAGCAACAAGTGACATTGTCACACCTTCCTCTGATGCAGAATGAGACAAGTGAAGTTGTCGCACCTTGCTCGAAAGAAACACGTGACAATATTGTAATTTAGATATTATTTAGAGTTGATCCTTGGCAATAAGAATTTCTCTCAAGTTTCTTCCAAATTTCTATGCTTTATATGTCAGAGAATAGGTAGTATCACTTGTTGTGACAAAATGTTGTATAAAAGAATGCCCCCCAAAGTATGAAGTTAGAAGAGATGATAGTTGAAATACTTTTCCAGATGGGTATTTGAAACAAAGAATGCACTAGTTGGAGACCTTCCAACAACATAAGGAAATTGCAGTATATTATTATATCATCACTGAGATAGGAATTCCCATACTCATAATACAAATGAATCTAAGCATGGCTGCTGAAAAATACATTACAGATCCGTAATTGCATTTACTAATGATATGGAAACCAGAAATACAATGTGGATCCATATTGCCATGATTTTAATGGATTCATAGCCATGATAATATACATTGTGGATCTATGAATGATAATAGTAACATATCCATAGACCAATACAATGTGGATCTATGTGACAATGTTACTTCAATACTTTCTATTGCATCCTAGGGAAAACAAATATCAAAAGATGGTTTCTCAAGGTCTTCATCTCGATCCCAATTTTGAAGTACAATTCTAACCATGTGAATAGATTTCTTGACATCGAATATGGTAGAAACCACTTTATTATCGGTCATTGATGTATATCGTTAACAAGTGCGAGGGAAATCACCAATAATGTCAACAAATCCCAAGGTACTTTTAGTACATTTCTTCGTATGTGAATTAACGATTTGAATTCGAACATTCAACAAAATCTTTTGATTAGACGTCAATGAAGTAAACTCTTTGTCAAAATCAAGGATACCTTCCATTGAGGCATGCAAGTTCCAAAGTACTAAATAGATTCTAAATCAACTTACTATATAATTATTTGTATTCGATAGGAAGTTATTCGTCATAGGATAGCCTTGATGTATCCCCCATCAATGACATGAAACAGGTACAATATTTATAGTAAAATCACTGAGTAATTTTAGGACTGAATCATGGATGGATAATGAGATACGAGGTTTACAAGGCTACAAAGTTTGGCCAATGCAATAGAAGCCTGTTGGCCCTTGGTTATGGAAGAAAGAGAAGAATCAGGAAGAAAGAAAAGATTAAGGAAGAAAGGCAAAGTACGAACTGCACGGAAGGAACATTGACTGAGAATGGGTCAAGGTGGTCAAAGAAGAAGAAAATAAGGAGAGGAGTAAGGGAAATTGAGTCATTGAATGAGAATATCAAGGAAGATAGATTAGCAAGGAAGATGGATCATGGAAAACTCAATAAGAGGAAAAATCCACCAACAGATGCTTTGGAGCACCTCGAGAAGAAGATGGAAAGACAGGCTCGTGAAGCCCTGAAAACGCGGGTCAATTTGACCTAGGGTTTTAGACACCTAGGGTTTTGGGATCTAGGGATTTGACACCTAGACATCTATC
>JASDQU010105785.1:86873-97029 GCA_032191745.1 Picea mariana
CATCGAAGATAGAGATTCAGAAGTGTATAGAAGAATAAGAGAAGGACTTCACTGAGGCTCATAACAAGAACCGTAATCTTAGTACAAAGGATTGGTTGGGAAGGTATACCTTTACCGATATACACGAGATTTTCTTTGGAGAAATTCATAAGGAGATATATGAGTGGTTAGCCAGGTTAGAAGATACCCAGTTTGAGATCAGATCTAGACCACCTATGGTTTGGACGTTGATGTTGATCAATAAGGTCAAGAGAGTTGATAACATCGTGTCAAGAGTAGAATATCACTAGTTTGATAACACCATTAGAGGGTACATTATCGAGTTTTATATTAACAGAGTAGAGCCATATAGCCAAGCAGAGAGATATTTCTTTAAGGGACTAAGAGGAAATTTTTTACACTTTTTGAAGTTGAAGATCAAGATGCTATTTCATGAGAAGAACATCTTGAAGATACAATAGTTGGTCAAATCGAAAAGCTAATGTTGAAGAATTCAAACAACAACAATGACACAGAGGTTGTACATACTCACAGTGGGAGAACCTTCAAAGAGGTTCCTCTGGTGAACCTGTTTAAGAAGAACCATGAACCACTAGCACATGATGAAGGGTTCTACAGTGGAGAAGAGGAAGAGTTATTGAACGAGGAACATTCAGATTCTGCTAGGGAAAAGAAAGGGAAGACTGAAGAACCTTGCTGAGAAGAATCAGAAACTTTAGGAACTGTGCCGACTTTTGAAGTAAGTACTATTAATCTTCCTATTATTTTAGCAGCGTTAAGTAACCAGAGTAGCCATAGTTATCAAAGAACTCAGAGAACTATTACAACCAGTTCAACACATAGTCAGTCAAGAAACCTAGGAAGATCTATAGCAAATGAAATGAGGTTACCTATATTTAGGGGAGATGGATCTGAAGATCCTGATCAACACTGGTTCTTATGCGAAGCTGTATGGAGTATTAAGCAAGTCAATGATGAAGTTGTTAAGAGAGAACAATTTAGTACTACCTTGAGAGACCACGCACTGAGATGGTACATGAAGTTTGTTAAAGGAGTTGTACAACCTAAACTGATGAACGATATCAAGACTGCATTGAGTGCAGAATTAAAGAAACCCAAGTCGAAGTTGCAGTGCATTACAAAACTGAAACAAATCAAGAAGAGAGTAGTTGAACCTGTTTGGGAGTTTGATAAGAGGTTTAAGAACTTGACAGGTCATTTGATTTTTTAGATCCCAGATGAGAAAAAAAAGGAATGGTTCATTGTTGCCCTCTTTCCACATATCAAAGTTTCTCTGATGCAACAGAAGGTTGCTTCGCAGGCTGAAGCATTGGATATTTCCATGAAACAAGAATCATCCCCTATGGGAGAATCTATCTCAGGTATGAGTCAGCTAACTAGCTTATCTCTGTAGGTCAAATATCTGAAAAAAGACAAGGGAAAAGATAAGAGAGAGTACATCTGGTGTTTCATATGAAAATCAGAAGACCATGATAAGGAGCACTCTCCCCTATTTCATGAGTACTTGGCCTCTAGAGCTCCATGCCCTTTGAATCAGGTTACTCTACCATGGTGCGAGGTATGTAGAAATAAACATCGCCTTGTTGAATGTTATTATATGAAAAACTATGTCCAAACACCTACAAACCTTTACTTCACATTCTGTAAATCTATGAGGCATGATGAGAAGGACTGTAGGAATTATGAGCTATTTTACGAGAGGTCAAGAGATACATATAGGATTCAAGGAGAGATGCAACAGGAAGGAAATGCTATGCAGTTTAATTTTCCAGGAATAAGAAACTTCAACCCTCGCGGTGGATTCAGTGGAAGAGGAAGAGGAGGCATGGGTCGAGGTCGAGGTCAGATCATTTTTTATAATTGTGCACAACCAAGACACTTGGCAAGGGACTGTTAGAACCCTTGTACCACTTGCAGCTACTGCAACTCATTTGAACATGTTATTGAGGACTGTCCATCATTGTTAGCAAAACTCCAATAGAGATAAGGAGGAAACAAACATGTACAAATAATCTCAACAAAACCTCATGGAGAGGATTCTAGAGTCATTTTTATCACTAGAGGAGGCGTTGTTATAGGAGAATATAGGGTGACTCTAGAAAAGACTACAAAAGAATCTAGGGTCAGAAGAGTTGCAGAGAAGACACAAGTGTTTGATCCAAGGAAAGAAAAGTAGACGTTTGAAGAGGCAAGAAGAGAATTTGGAAGAGACCAAGATTCTTCATCAAAGACACAACCAGAAGTGATAGAATGTGGAATGGCTCTAGCATTTGATCAGTCTGCCTTTCCTGGAGAAGGAAAAGAGGTAAGCAAGCTTATGGAATTCTTATGTACTTTCATTAATTTTATTAAGGATGAAAAAATTGTGAAAGAATTATAATACTTGATCTGACAATATGGGATAGGGAGGGTAGATCCTCTGCTGAATAGAGAAGTACATCAAGTATCCAGAAAGAGAAGGAAAAATAAGGAACTACACCTTAATGCTTATATTGGAGATTATGGTATAGATTATGTGGTCCTCGACTTAGGGTCAGAAGTCAATCTTATGACGAAGCAGACCTGGGAATTGATGGGAAAACATAAGCTTATTTACTCCCCTATTAGGCTCATGATGGCTAATTAGCAGGTAGTAAGTCCCTTTGGAAGGATGGAACATGTCTCTGTAGACATCAACGGGGTAAGGACATTTGTGGACTTCGAGGTAATTGAGATAGTTGATGTAACTGTCCTTATCCTTCATTTTTAGGAATTGATTGGGCTTTCAACAATTCCACTGTTGTTGACTTAGAGAAAAGAAGAATGACATTTAAAGGTGATGGCCTTAGGGTCATTGCACCTCTGGATCCTGATGAAGGTCACAGATACACAGAACCCATTAGAGAAGAAGACTGTGCTTATGAACTAGAGAATATATATAAATTGACAGTAGGACAACAAGATTATATTAATCCTACAGTAGATGGGAACTCAAGATAGCGAAGTGACGACACATGATCATCATATTCAGAAGAAGCACTAGAGAAATAGTAGAACAAAATGTATGAAGTTTCTACGCGGAGGTGTGCCAGATTGACCAGGGAAGTTTGTTGGATTGGCACATAAGTAAGTAATTTTCCCACATTTGATGGTTTAAATCACTTAGAAACTTTCTTATTGGAATTTGAAGAAATTTTACCAGTAAAACAAAGGTTGTTGGCACTGGATGAGGCCTTGAAAGAAATGCCAACAAGATGGTGGGGAACACACAAGAAGAACATCGCGGACTAGGTGCAATGTCACACTTTGATGACAGTGCACTTTTCAGAACAAGTCGAAGGGTGTGAAGTCCATTACATAGGTCAGACTTTCTCGAAGGACTATGTACGAAGTTGTGAGGAGGCCCAGAGAAACATTCCTCAAGAACAGTGGGTGCATAAATTCATTAACACTTTGGAAACAACACCTATTAATTGGTATCTTCAAGCAGAACTGCGCCTCACCACTTCATATTGGTACAGTATGACTCAAAACTTTGTAGCCACATTTCTATTTGAAAGTCAATACCCCATGGTAGATCAAGCTCTACAAGTTGTCAGATAGAAAGCCTTTGAGGAGGCACCTAACCTCCCTGTGGAGCAAGAAGAGGATGAATGGATTGCACCTCTTCAGAAACTGCAAGGCTGTTACAATATCAATGTTGATGAAGATGATGATCCCAGGAATGTGAACATCGCAGAAAATGAAAGACAGAGTGACATAGAAGGACCAGGAATTGAACTACCAATCAAAATAAAGAAAGTTAATACTGGAACAGAGCAAGCACCTAATCTCGCAAACATTGGAGATTATTGTGATGATGCCACTATTGATACGATCACAAAACTATTGCATGAATATCAGTACTTGTTTCCAATCAAGTTTACCGACATGAAGGGCATTAAAGGGCCCATGAGAGAAATGCATATCCCCTTGAAACCAGATGCAAGGCGAGTCAAGCAGAGACCTTACATATTGAATCCCGAGTATAAGAAGAAAGTCAAGATTGAATTAGACAGAATGTTGGAATAAGGAATCATAGAATATATTGAAGAGTCATAATGGATTATCCCTATGGTGGTCCAAGATAAGAAGTTAGGAGAGGTCAAAATCTATGTAGATCTCAGTAAGATGAATGATGAATGCTTACATGATCCATTCCCTACACCATTTACTGATGAAGTGTTAGATAATGTGGGAGGACAAGAAGTTTGCTCCTTCAAATATGGATTTTCAGGTTATCATAAGATCGGGATTGCTAAGGAAGATCTCCATAAGACCACGTTTGCAATAGAATGGGGTTCTTTCCAGTACATAGTGATTCCTTTTGGACTGAAGAATGCACTAGCCATCTTTTCTAGGGCAGTGGTTGAAGCATTCATAGATTTTTTACATAAATTTTTGGAAGCATATTTTGATGATTGGACTTTTTTTAGCTTATTGAAAAATCATATTGAATGTTTGAGACTAATGTTGGATAAGTGCAGGAAATGTCAGATTTCCCTGAACCTGAAGAAGTGTATCTTCTTTTCTCCCTTTGGAGTGTTGCTAGGCCATATTGTGTGTAAGTAGGGGTTGTTGGTAGATCCTTCCAACATTTCCATCATTGTTGACCTACCTCCCCCTACTTCGGTTAGACAGTTGCGCACTGTGCTGGGACATACGTGATACTATAGAAAGTTCATCAAGGGATATGAAAAGATAACAACACCTATGGAGAAGTTATTAAAGAAATATTGTCAGTTCCAATKRTTAGAGGAATGTCATCARAGCTTCGACACACTGAAAYAGAAAATGGTYACTRCAMCCATTCTWGTTTTCCCAGATTGGAGTAAGGAATTCCATGTGCAYGTCGTTRCTTCATCTATTGCATTAGGAGTAGTGTTAGCACAACYAGGAGYAGRAKATATTGACCACCTRTTAGCCTTTRCAATAAGGAAGCTCTCTAYAGGTGAGATATATTAYACTACCACTGAGAGAGAAGGTTTAGCCATGGTATCCACACTGYAAAAGTTTTGACACTACTTGTTGGGAGGACATTTTAAGATGTTCACTGATCACTCTGYRYTRAAGTACCTAGTCAACAAGCCAGTGTTGGAGGGAAGAATATGTAGGTGGCTACTGCTATTCCAAGAATATGATTTTGAGATTGTGGTCAAGCGAGTGAGAATGAACAAGGGACTTGACCGCTTGTCTAGGTTAGAACATGGAGAGGAACCTACTAGTTTGGAGGATACACTACCAGATGCACAATTGTTGGCCATCAGAAAGGTTGATGATCACTTCGTTGAGATAGTCCAGTTCCTATCAACAAGAATGGCACCTTGCAAATATACAGTCATTCATAAGAAATAGTTGGTAGTTCGTGCTACATATTTTTCACTTATAATTGGACAACTTTATAAGATGGGACCTGATGAGATCCTGAGGAGATGTGTTATGGAGGCAGAAAGACCATTGATTTTCATAGAAGCACATGAGGGCATCGCATGAGGACATTATGCAGGAAAAGAACTAGTGCAGAAGGTTCTCGCAGCTGGCCTTTGGTGGCCCACTTTACACAAAGATGCTAAGGAATGCTACATAGACTGCGATGTATGCCAAAGAGTTGGGAAACCTTCCAGAAGAGATGAGATTCCTTTAGCATCGCAATTAAAACTACAAGCATTTGAGAAACGGGCCATTGATTTTGTGGGACCTATCTACCCATCAGGAAAGCACATAGGAGATCATTACATCATCACTGTGATCGAGTATTTAAATAGATGGGTAGAAGCAAGAGCAGTTAAGGATTGTAGTGCAACTACAATTTCACAATTCATATTTGATGATATCATAACTTGATTTGGATGCCCGAAGATCCTTATGATTGATCAAGGTACACACTTTATTAATAAGTCTATTGAAGCCTTGACTTAGGAATTTTAAGTTTACCATCAGAAGAGCACACCTTACCACCCAAAAGTGAATGGTACAGTTGAAGCTTTCAATAAGATCTTGGAGATAGCACTGACGAAGATTTGCAGTGTCAACATGGATGATCGGGATTTCAGAGTACCTGCATTGCTATGGGAATATCGAACCACTTGAAAGAAGTTGACAATGCAGACTCCATTTAATTTGGTTTATGGTCTATAAGCAATAGTCCCTATGGAATATCTAGTTCCTAGCTTGAGAATTGCAACATTTACAGGTATGGACGACACTGGATTTGTTGAAAACAGGCTCGCGCAATCGGTAGAAATGGAAGAAGACAGGTTCATTGTAGGATTCCACCAATAGGTACAGAAGTAATGAGAGAAGGCCTACCACGACAATAATATCAAGAAGAAAGAATTTAGGCAAGGAGATTTGGTATTGGTATATGACAACAAGTTCATAAAGCATCCAGGGAAGTTCAGGACACATTGGCTTGGGCCATATGAGGTTTCCTATGTTAGAGAAGGAGAAGATGCAAGTTGAAGACCTTGAAGGGAGAATGGAAGGAAGGTTTAGTGAACAAGAGTCGGTTGAAATTGTACTATGACAACCAACTACCTCGTAGCTCTTAGTAAAAGAATAAAAAGAAGGGTCTAGGTACCAGGTGCAGTTGAAACTAGGTACCAGACACAGAAAAGAAAGTCTTCACAAGGAAGGGAGGAAGAGAGCAGAGAGCACAGGCTGCTTCACGCAGTTTGAAGTTGAAGTGAAACAGAAGGTTCAGACCTATAGTGCCTCGGGATGAGTCACATGTGAGTGTTGGGGGCCTGTTTTCCCTTGGTTGTGAAAGAAAGAAAAGATTCAGGAAGAAAGTGAAGATTATGGAAGAAAGGCGAAGTACGAGCTGCACGGAAGGAACATTGACTGAGAATGGGTCGAAGTGGTCAAAGAAGCAGAAAAGGAGCAAAGTAAGGGAAAACAAGTCATTGAACAAGAAGATCGAGGGAGATAGATTAGCAAGGAAGATGGATCGTGGACAACTCAGTAAGAGAAAAAACTAACCAACGGATGGTTTGGAGCACCTCGTAAAGAAGACAGAAAGACAAGCTGGCGAAGCCCTGAAAATGTAGGTCATGTTGACTTAGGGTTTTAGACACCTAGGGTTTTGGGATCTAGGGTTTTGACATCTAGACGTCTATCATGTAGGGTATAAATAAAGGTCTAGAGGACCTAGGATCGGTTCGTTCTGAGTTCGAAGAAGATTTTATTGTTGATGTCAAGTGATTATTGTTGTTGCATGAGGAGAGTGTTGTGTTTTGAGAATACTGTTGTATTGTAAGATCTTTAGCTGGGTGTGAAGATCAACCCTATAGCTGGGTGCGCAGGGAGGGGAGAAAAGAAGAGAAAAGAGAGAGATCTGCAAGCTAAGTGTGTAGATAGAACCGTATGTTTTCATATAATATATCAAGAAACACAGTTTTGTAGATGTAGACCTAGGGAGAGGATAAACCAGGCATATATTGTTGTTATGCGTGACTAATGTTGTGTTCTTTGCTTTCTTTTATTCAGTTGTTGCATTAGTATGCTAGATTTGAGATATAACTGTGTGAAGTAGAATTAAGATGGTAAATAATAACTAGATATCTCTGTGTTGTTCTTTTGAATCCCCTTGCATTTCCTCTAGTTGTAGACACTTGTGTCCTGCAACCCCCTATTGCTACTTCGGGTGAGACTGCATCTGCTCAACAGGTGTTTTCGAAAGGGCTAGTAGTTAGGGCTTGTTGGTGCGCTGTTAGAGTTGAACCTTAGGTCTTCCCGTATGCCAACAAAGGATACTTGGTTGAATTTCTCTCGAACATTAACATGACAAAGGTCTTAGCAACACTGACTCAAAATAGAATATCATAGGGAAAGAAATTTCAAAAAGGGCATGATCGACAAGAGACAAGTGGATTTCCCAACTTTGATGCAAAAGGTAAAAGATGTCATGTTAGAGAGCATTTGTTTCCATTATTACATATTCCCTTCCCAATTTCCCCCCACCATGCTTGGCGAGTACCTCTTTAATTTTTAATGAGCTTGAGGAGGATAACAAATGCTCATTGCATAAGCTCATCTTTTAGACAAGCCCCTCAGATTATTTTTAACGAAACCTAGGAAGGATTGGTTTTGTCCCATATGGGTCTTCCAATGTAGGTTTAACGAGTCCAAAGGAAGTAAACTTGGTGTTTTTTCATATTTAGAGAGTTTGAATAAAACTTAAAGAAAACTCCAAAAATGTTCATTTTCATAAATTTAGTCTCCCAAGCCCGAAAAAGTGTAAAACAATTCAAGGGAGAACTCTTCTAGCGAATATTGACGTATTCCTAGAGCATACTTTTATCGTAATTAATCTACCTGACCCAAAAAAGGGGTAAAATTACTTCGAATAGACACTCCTATGAAAACAAGCATGATGCTTTAAATCGTTTTATGAGTATGAAGGAAGCAAGTTCACTCAGTAACCTATTCTTGTGTATTTGTGAGCATGAGAAAAAACAAAGACTAAGCTTGGTATTGGTTTCATTTTTACACAATATTGAAACAAAGTAAAGCTATGCTTGGGTAGGTTTCATTTTTTAATGACCTTAAAACTGAAAACTAATTGTTCTCGACATTTCCAAATGTAATGTCCAAAGGTGAGTGGTTGGAACTTTGCCCCCAACTTGAAAATCTAGTGTCTTAACTCCATAATGATGATCAAAGGTTGGAGAGATGCCTCCCAAGCTTCGTTTCATCTGCCAACTCTTATGTTATTTCCAATTTCTGTACCAAATTAGAGTGTTGGCTACTAATAGGAAAGTGTTTGCCAGAGGAAGAAAAAGGATCAATTGTTATAGGAAGATGAAAGGAAGGTTCAATTACAAGTTTTTATGAAAGATGAGACTCAATGGGAGAGGTAAATGTTTCATTTTTTAATGATCTTGACACATAAATGAGAACTATGCTTGTGAGGTAGGTTTCATTTTTACACAAGCTTGAAACTAGAAACTATGCTTGAGGCCCTCTATTTCATTTTTAAACGAGCTTGACACAGAAACATGAATTCTTCTCAAAGTTGGTTTCATTTTTTAATGAGCTTGAAATTAGCAAATAAATTATGCTCATAACTCTATTTGATCATGGATTCCAGGAGGACAATGCTCTAGACGGAAAAAGTGTCAAGGGACAAACCTTGATCATGGCTTCCAAGAGATATTCGCTAGACAAAAGTATAACACCAAGGAAGGAATACATGTCGAGGGCCGTGATAGGGGTAGGGAGATAGTTATGTAAAATACCTATCAGAGAAATCACCATATCAACTACCATATCTAAGTCAGAAGAAGGGAGAGATTCCTTCTCACTCGGATTTGAATGCATGAGACATGTTGCCACATAATTGACATGTGGTGGGGTAGATGATGTTGGCATATAAGGACCATTTAGGGAAGACTAATGGTTGATGGTCACTATGTTTCCATTATTGGGGAGACACATCACTTGAAATACCGTGGACACAACAAAATTCATAGAATAAACATAGTATCGCCCAAGGAGAAAATTAAAATCCAAGGGGTTGTTTAAATTACCATCAAATCAATAAAAAAAAAATTCCCTCCCAAAGTAAGAGGAAACTAATCAAGGATCCCTAAAGGTTGACTAGTCCTTCTGTTAAAATCCAATAGATTCTGAGTCACCGGTGCAAGCTGAGGTGAACCAAGAGATTGTCAAGCATTCGAGGAGAGGATGATAATAGAATATCCTTCATCTATTATAGTGTTTGGAATATTCCTACCAAAAACCTGAACAACGATTTGTAAAGGCACATAAGAATGAAGATGAGGTTTTGTTAGAGCATTCCAATCAATGGTAATCACATTGCTTGGAGGGGGTATCGTTGGAATAGGTGGAATGCCCCCTTGTCTGAAAGAATATGTGGTATCAAGAAATACCTGAGCGATATCCTCACTTTTCGAAGGAGGAGTGGGATCGATTCATGGGGATGTTGATTTGACCTCTTGATGGACTAGATTGATCGAGGAGGAAATCTGATTGATCACTTGGGTTTATCTCTACAATGTAAGAGTGGGATCGACCCATGACGAAATTAGATCAACCACTTTATCAATTGGGTCAACTGAGGATGAAATTAAATTGACCACTTGGTTAACTGGAT
>JASDQU010105785.1:102116-113905 GCA_032191745.1 Picea mariana
ATGTCTTTTTCACCAATTATCTGACTTGCAAGATGATTCTTTTGAGTGATTCTAGAAGAGGAATTTGATGTTGTCTGCTGATTTGAGTCTGTCTGAATATTTGCATATTCATGTGGCTCAAAGTCTTCTTGTTCTGATTCTTGGACCTATTCATCTTCAACTTCATATATATCCTTTGTTGTTGATTCAGTATTGTTCACCTCTATTATTGGGATTCCTTCATCAACTTTTATGTCAATACAATCAACCAATATATGCAGCCTCTTATTATAACATCTGTATCCTTTACTGTTTGTAGCATACCCTAAGAAGATTCCTTCATCAACCCTGTCATCATACTTGCCAAGGTTCTCATCATTATTGTTTATGTAACACTTACTCCCAAAGACTTTGAAGTGTTTGATTGAAGCAGGTATCCCATACCACAGTTCATAAGGTGTCTTGTCAGTGTGTGGTCTGAGGTGGGATTTGTTAAGAACATGGACTGCTATGTGTATTGCTTCTACCCAGTAGGTTTGACCAATGTCCTTCTCATTCATCATTGACTTGGCCATTTGCTGCACTGTTCTGTTTTGCCTCTCAACCACTCCATTTTGTTGTGGAGTTCTTGGGATTGTGTATTCTCTCTTGATCCCATGTTTATCACAAAATTCCTTGAATTCACTTGACATAAATTCACCTCCTATGTTTGATCTTACTTCCTTTAACCTCTTTCATGTTTGATTCTCAGTTAAATACTTAAATATTTTAAATTTCTCAAATGCTTCAGCTTTTTCCTTGAGAAAGGAAACCCAAGTAAATCTGGAGTAATCATCAATGATCAACATGAAGTAGTTTTCTTTCCCCGTGCCTTCCTATCTTGATGGTCCACATAAATCATATGAACTAGTTGGAGTGGTTTCTTTGTTGAAGTAGAGCTCTTCGATTTAAACTGTGTCCTGGTTAGTTTTCCTACTTGGTAGGGTTTACACATAGAATCTTGTGGCTTTGATATTCTCGGAAGATGTTTTATCGCCTCAATATTTTTGAGCTTGATTAAGTGGTCAAAGTTTATATGTCCAAGTCTCTTATGCCATAACCATTCATCATGTTTTCTTAGATGACACTCTTCTCTATCTTCTTTCAGCACATATACATTATTTTTTGTATTTATGCCTTTAGCCACCACTTGTCTTGAGTTTACAGACTTTATCTTGCAGTCCTTGGAAGTGAACACCACTTCACATCCTCTCTCAAACATTTGAATTACACTAAGCAGATTATGTTTCAACCCATATACAAGAAGAACATTTTGGGATTTTCCTTTTCCATTACTTAGAGTCACCATCCCTTTACCCTTGATTTTACCTGGAGCATCATTTCCAAAGGTTACATTTCCTGTTTTGCTTACACTTAGAGATATAAACTTACCTTTGTCTCCCATCATATGTTTGGAGCAACCAATGTCAATATACCAGGGGTTCTGTTGTCTTTGGGTTGACAACACTAGTCCACACTTGTCATTTTCTTTCATCTTTCAAACCTTGACATTTTCAGCAAAGGGGTTCAAATATGGCTCATAGTTCCTTAAGCAACAGTCTGCAACTTTATATCCAAAATTATGGCAGGTGTAACATTCTGGTTCATTGAATAAAGTATCATAACAATTGTTATGCTTAACCTGTGTCCTTTTTCCAGCCATCACATTATTTGCAGTCTGTGATTATTTGTTACTTGGCTGTCTCCTTCTTTGTTGTGGTAGATATCTATTCCTTGAATATTTTGATTGCTCATATTTAAATCTTAAAGAACAGTTTACATCTTTGTGACCAAAGTTATAATAGAAATAATAATATCCATAGAAAAAATATTTCTACCTGGAAAATGGCTATCTTCTTTGAGAAGGTCGATTTCTTCCATGCTGATGATTTCTTTGAATAGAGAGTACATTATTTCTCTGATCTATAGTCTCAGTTCTGGTACCTCTTTCGTTACTCCTCCTGGGAAGTTGATTATCTTCTTTTGTTTCTGCAGGTTTTTTGTTGTCACTGGCGGTAGATTTGACAAACTTGATGGGTTCTTTGTGGCTTGGCTGATCACTACTTGATCCCTCTTCATAACCCAGACCTGTTTTCAGATTTGGGTTTCTTTACTGATTCAGAATGGTGGCCAATTCTTCTGAGACTTTGATACTTGACAAATTCTAATGATACAAGGCTTGAAACTTCTCCAACTCTTTCCTAGTTTTCACTACTTCCTTTTCCAGAGCTTCACATCTTGCCTTTTTTTCTGATAATTGTTGTTTCAGAATGTCTTTGACTTTCTTTGCCTCTTCTAATTCCACTTTTAGTAGGACAAAGTATTCATCAAGTTCTTTACTGCCTTTCTTGAACTGTATCAACAATCGTTTTTGTTTTCTCTTCTTAATTCTGAGTCTGTCAATCTCTTCTAGTGCACTGATCAGTTCTCCTTCCATATCAACCATAACTTCTTCTTCATTAGCATCAATTCTTGTTCTTTTATTATCATAATCCTCTTTGGCCATAAACATGAATCCATTTAGTTTATCTTCAATAGAGGAGTCATTGTCTTCATCATTTGAAGGATCATCATCATTGTTTACACAAAGACTTTTCTTCTTGAAATTATTCTCTTTAAAGAAATTTTTGTGTTTGTGCTTCTCCTCATCATCATATGTCTGATCCTTTATTTTTTGAGGAAATTTATTTGCAAAATGAACTATCTTACCACAATTGAAACATTTGAAAGGAAGTTTACCTTTGTATTTGCCTCATCCCTTCTTTAGTCTTCTCACAAATTTTGCTTCAATTTCATCAGGCTCAAAATCCTCATTCTTGTCTGCTTTAAATGATGCTTCTTTGGAGTTGGGTTTATCTTTAACTATTCTCATTTCATATGCAGTCAACATTCCTAGAAGTTGATAAAACACCAAGGCTTTTAGATCATTAATTTATTCTATAGTAGGGACCTTCGGGTTGAACCTATCTGGTAGAGATCTCAAAATTTTCTGAAATAAAGAGGGTTCCTCAATTTTTTCACCAAGTTCTTTCATCGCATTTACCAGTTCTTCAACTCTCAGAAAGTACTTTCCAACAGTTTCATCCTCTTTCATCTCCAACTGTTCAAACAGTACTCTATAGGTTTGAAGCTTGGCGTCCTTTACCTTCTCATTACCTTCATAAATGCTAATGCATTTGTCCCACATTTCTTTGGCAGTTTCTAAGTGCATAACTTTTACAAATTTTGCTTCTGCAAGCCCACTTAGGATAACATTCATAGCCTTACCATTGAAGCTGAATTCTATCTTGTCATCCTTATTAACTAGTAGAACTGGATTTACATAACCAGTCTCTACCACATCCTAGACATCTGCACCTAAAGCCATTATGTAGGTTCTCATTCTAACTTTCTAGAAGGAAAATTTTGTTCCATTGAATAGAGGGGCCTTATTGGTTGAAGTTCCTTCATGGCTTGACATGTTTAAGCTATAAGATCTACCCTTATATAAAAGGGGCCTGTTCTGATACCAATTGTTGGACAACTGAGAGGGGGGGTGAATTAGTTGTCACTGTGCTTAAACAATTATATCCATTTTTAAACTCATTACATAACTCTCAATGATGATCACAATAAATAAGCAGTAGAGTATTCAAAATCAATCACACACATGTATAATACAGAGACAGATATTCCTGAGGAAACCCATAAAGGGTGAAAACCTTTTCTTCTTTATATGATAATTATTTTCTGTACATTATCATTCTTATGAGCACCAACTCATAATGTGGCTACCACCTCTGTTTTGCAAGTTGCTACTTGCTGAGAGCACCAACTCTCTGGTTTCTCTAACACCCACTAGAAGGAAGTACCAACTCCTTGAATGTTCCAACACCAACTGGATGGAAGCACCAACTTCCAGTCATACATGCACTCACCTGTATATCAGAGAACCAATGTTCTCCCTTGCACCACCCTGCCACCTTGGTTTCTGTGGCTGTAACCAGATGGAAGATATAACTCCCTGTGTTCAAGAACCTACTTGAAATTCTGAGGAAAAAAATCCTCCCTAGCACCTCCCAACCACCCTGAAATATAAAACTTTGCGTTCTGTGAATTTATTACAGTGAATCAATAGTTGTCATTGGCTTACCAGGCTTATCACTATTCTTCTATGCTTCTCTACTCTGCCTACATCAATGTCTTCTTGCTTGCATCCTCTTCATCTTTCTGATCTTATCCTCTATCTCAACATGCACACCTCGACTTTCTCTTCTTCTCACAGATATGCATCTCTGTTCTTTTCTTCTTCTGTGCTTCATCTCTTGCACATCATGCTTCTACACACATGCATAACTCACAACAACAGGATCAAGATCTCTTCTATGTTCTATATTTTTATAGTCTCTATGCACCTTGTGCATGCTGCATGCACTTTCCCACTGCATACACTTCACTGTGTTCATCATCACTGGCCCTTCTCCTGAGATCCTTTGGCTTTGTTGACTGTAATAGTCTTCGACCCACTTCCATCTATCATTTGACTCTATGATGAGTCTACACTCCACTGGCATTTTCCTCGAGACTCTTCATCTTCTATGTCGATCACCCTGGAGACTCTTCGAATTCTCTGGAAAATACAATCACTTCCTTATGGCATTTACTGAGAGAATCTCGGTGCGTTCATGCATTTCTAGCCTTCTATCTTCTCGGGGAAAAATTTACAGTGGGCGTTTATCCTTTTTGGCTATTCCCTTTCCTTTCACATGTGGCCTCAGGCGATAACCAAATGCCTATTCATAAAGCATTTTATGATTTTGCGATCCGAGATATACAACTGTGAGTTGCCTCGCTCCACTCGTGGAAACTCCAAAATGGAGCCTAGATTTGCTAGCTCCTTCCCCTCACTTCCACTAATAGGACCACTGTCTATGACCACAGCCCCATTCGAAAGTGCATTTCATGATTTCTCACTTCGGGGATTCTCTCGTGAGTCCCTTGAATCCTCCAACTCCTGGTACCTGAAATGGAGCCTAGCTATGATAGATCCTTCCACTCACGCAACCACCGGCGATGACCACAGCCTAATTGAAAAATGAATTTCGCAATTTCGTGTTTCAGGGATTCTCCCATGAGTCTCCTTGACTCCTTCCTCTCAAATTCCCGATATCCGAAATGAAGCCTAGAATCTTGCATGCTCCTACCTTCACGTGACCATCAGCGATGACCACAGCCTAATTCGAAAATGCATTTCACAATTTCATATTTCGGGGGTTCTCTCGTGAGTCTCCTTGACTCCTTCCTCTGGAATTCTTGATATCCAAAATGGAGCCTAGAATCTTGCACGCTCCTACCTTCACGTGACCACCGACGGTCACCACAGCCTAATTCAAAAATACAATTCGCAATTTCGCGTTTCGGGGATTCTGTGATGAGTCATCTCAACTCTCCATGTTGTGAACTCCAAAATAGAGCTTGGATGCACTAGATCTGCTCTCCAAATCTCAACGATGTGACCATAAGAGATGACCACTCGCTAATCATTTGAGTGCTTCACTCTCCAGATCAATGGTCCATGATCCGTGGTGACTGGAGGACTATCCTTTGCCCCAGGACTTCAGCTTTCTAGACTTTGGGGTAGTGATGATGCTAAAAGTCTCGAAACTAAACTCCTAGAGTGACGTCACTCTTGTGTCACTCGATGACGTTTCATGAGCTAAGTGGCTACCACGTGTCACTTCTTGGATCGACAGTCCATATTTGTCCTCGATCCAACAACTGAGATTATATCGACATTTCACGTTTCGTGAGTTTGAGAGGGTAGGGCACCTCCTTCCTTTGATATTTCAGTCAGCGAAATGTTGATCTTTAGCCACATGTCCTTCTTGGATCGATGGTCCAGATTTGTCCTCGATCCAACGACTGAGATTATATTGTCATTTTTCATTTCACGATTTGGAAGGATAGAGCACCTCGTGCCTTTGACCTTTCAGTCAACAAAATGATAATCGCTCGCTATGTGTCATCTGGCTTCAACGACCAGGATCATTTCGCGATCTTGCATGTTGTGAGTTCGAGGGGTTAGAGCACCTCCTTCCTTTGACTTTTCGGTCAGTGAAATGTTGATCTGTGATCATGTGTCCTGCCCGAAGATGGACAGTCCTCCTGCTTCCAAGATTTTGTAAGCCCGCTTCTCCTTGCACTTTAAAGAACGTGCAGGTTCTCTTGGATCCAACGATGGCCAGACCCCGCACTCGGATCTAATGCCCGAGATATGTCCTCCATCTGTGCACTCCTCCTGTCTAGACTTATGATGTCTTCCGAGCCTATTTTCCATCGTTGTTCTTTCCATCGTTGTTCTTTTCATCAATGAAAAGCTCACTCCCAACTATAAACCTGCCAACAATTCAATGGGTTGCCACCAACATGACCTATCGTGGTTGATGACTCAGATTGAGAAAAAACCTGAGACCACACCTCTACGACCTTAGGAATACCAGGGAAATCCTTGAGAAGGTGATCACCCTTGCAAAGCCTACAAGGGAATCTGGGCTTATGATTTTTAGACTTCATGACACCATCACCACTCCCAACATGATGGCCAAAGGATGACTAATTGCTTCCAACATGTCTTGTAGTGGATGAAAGCTTTCCCTCTTTCTTATTTTTCTTCTTCTTAATCTTTCGTTTCTTCTTCTTCATATCCACCTGGTTACTAGTTGTAGAGATTTCACTAGGAGAAGAGGAAGAATAGGAAGAAGACCCTACAAGTGAAGAAGGTAGAGTATCTACATGAGGTTGATGATCCTAGGGTGGAGTGTTTACATGTGAAGCACTAGGAGAATTTACATTCACTGGAGTGGAAAACAACCAAAATGATAACCCAATCATGAGACTAAGAAGAGTCAAAGTTGTAATGTAAGGTGGACCAACATGTCCTGAAGAAGGAGAAATGAACGATATCCCTGGAAAATGGATTCCTTCATTGGTATACTTAGGGACTGATGCCATAGATATAGTCTCAACTCTAATATCCACTAAGAAAATTAACAACACGCACTAGAAAATCTAGGAAGAAGACCAAACAAACCAATAAATTATCACAATGAACCTACTAGTTAGTGATGGAATCCAACATCGCGAGAACATGTGAGAATTGGTTGGGATGAGCGGGTGGATCAATTACGTTGGCAACCTGATTAATGGAATTACGCCTTGTTGGAGGTCCCCTTATGATGATAGCCACGGGTGACCCTCCAAGGAGCCTGAGTGAGTTTGACCAATGTTTGACCCAAGTACAGTGAAGACTCCCCATCACCATCACCTCGTGTAAAGGAACTAAATATTATGGAAAATAAGGTCACTAAATAAAATTCAACCTTTGGGTGAGTACAACAGATAGTCAGGTCCAAAAGTATGGGCAGGATATCAAGTCTGAAACTCTCCAAGAGGACTGAGAACAAGAGGACAGAAAAAAGATCTAGAGGACCCGAAATGGATTTCGGATTTACGAAGTTGCAAGACCAAATGAAAAAATATGATTATCAAGAAGAGCTCGCAATATACGATCATTCCACTACGTTTGGTTAGTCCTCTAAGGGGTAATCTTCATTGCTCTCCCACACATGACCTCTTGTTTATTCGCTATGTGAGAGGGGGGTCCCGACTATGCCTATATGAGAGTAGGATTTTCACTCCCTACCGCAAGATACTATGTTGGTTTGAAAGCTCTGGAATTCCAAAGATCTAGCTTAAAATAGTGTTGGATTTATGTCAAAAATAACAAATGTCGAATGAATTTTACTAAGCACTTGATTTTAGAGGCTGCTATTTAATC
This sequence comes from Picea mariana, assembly GCA_032191745.1. Taxonomy (NCBI): domain Eukaryota; kingdom Viridiplantae; phylum Streptophyta; class Pinopsida; order Pinales; family Pinaceae; genus Picea; species Picea mariana. Next base: position 109,951 of record JASDQU010105785.1, read on the forward strand.
TGGGTTATGGAAGTGAAACTTTTTATGTGATACCTTGACTCAAAAACCATGCAATAGGATATGAAAGGTGGATTTTAATTGAATGAATCCTATATACATGAGAGAGAGAGAGGTTTCTTTTTTTCAAAACACAAATTAATCTTCCAAAATGCCTAAAATATAACTCCTTTAGAAAACAATCCAAACCAGAAACTAAAAAGCACTCAAAGCCTTAATTGAGAGATTATATCCTTTTCAATTCGAAATAGATAAGAGAAATAATAAAAAATTTCAGATATAAATAAAATGGTGAAAAAGAAACTCCAGATGATCAAGAAGATTGTAAATCTATGAATAAACCAGCCAAAAAACACCCCAATCATCATATCTAATATCTGTAAAAGTAAGAACAATCAAAAGATAATTTTTCATAGGTTGTCATAGGTTTCTTTGACAGAGAACATGACAAGTTAATTTGTCGCATGAATAAAGAATATCATAGTGTGACAATGTCACTCTGTACCTCAAACAAGGATGTGACAAGAAATTAAACTAAGAAAAAATAAAAAAAAATCCTCAGACTCTTTAGTGGAATTTTGGATCAAATGATCAAACAAGGCTAGGTGATGACTCAAAAATAATTAAAAAGAACACAAGAAGAAAACTAGGAGGACAAATCTAGAAGATCGTCTCCCCATTATGGTCACCATTTTTGTTGTGGATAATTTCGTAAATGCAGACATAAAAGAATCCCCCTAGTCCAGGAACCCAAAACTATAACAAAACAAGACACAACACTCTCCTTTACTTAGATTCAAATGAAATACTAAATGATAAAAAATCATACCTTTTTAACTGACGTTTGTCCTCATTAATTGTAGCTTCAATCTTGATCCAATTCCTTTTTAAAAACATAAATATACAAAAGGATCAAACAAGACCAGTGAAAGTAACAAACATACATATATTTCAATGAATCTATGTAAATAACCAAGGAGAAATACAAATAAAGACCATTGACAACCTTTTTTAGGAAAGGAAAATGTATTACTGTATTAATGAATAAGGAAACAAATTACAACCAATGACTTGGCATTGACAAAATCTTTCCCGTGATTCAATGCTTCAATACCCATGTAGCCTCCATGAATCCCATCACCATCTCTTGAGCACTTTGGCACCACTAAATCTCTTAGAGCCAAAATGAGACTCACAATATCTCATTCACAAATCATAAGATATTCTCAATTTACCATTATCTCATTACCTATTCCTTATTAACCTTTCCCTTTAGAAGATACGTTCATTATAGATTGGAGAGGAAACCATGAATAGGTTAGGATGAGAGGTTAGGATCTCACTAAATCAGGAGAGACAGGTGAGATCCAAACCAATCGTCAAACAACTCATCATTGAAGCTTCTCTTCTATAATCTTAGATAATTTCTTCTTTTTTCCCATGTAAAAAGGTTATCGCACCCTTAAACCTCATAAACAAGGGACATTACCACACCTTCCAATGATGCAAATTGTGACAAGTGAAGTTATCACTTCTTTCTAGAAAGAAACAAGTGAAAATATTGTCATTTAGAGATTTTTTAGAGTTCATCCTTCCCAAGAATACTTTATCTCAATTTTATTCCAAAGTTCTATGCTTTAGATGTAAGAGAATATGCATTATCGCTTGCTACGAAAAAATGTTGTATAACATAGCCTCTACAAGTCATGCTAGGAGAATGTCACCAGCTACTGCATGTCATATTCGGGGCATTGATACGATTAATAAGACTACACTTATAGGACGTAGGACCAAGTTATTTTGTAGACTTTGCAAAGGAGATCACCTAACTTGTTTTTTCCCTGCTATTGCAGTGGTATGAGAAGCGCGATCCTTATCTAGTGGCCCTTTGGGTTCTGAGTCGTCTTTGGTTTCCCAACATTCTAATCCTTCTTTGGTTGATACAGCAGTCGTTCCAATGAAATATTGGGCCGAAACCACTCCTGTTTTGGGGAGTGATTCATCTCCTGACCATGTTACCTCACATCCTGTTCAACCAACATTCATTTTGATGCAATCTTTGGCCAATGTTGGTTGTGGAGCCTGATTATCTTCTTGATTTATAGGTCTTTGTTTTCAGTCGTTTTTATACTCCATGAAGACATTACACCTCGGAATAATGTACACTCCTCCATGCGGGGGAGTGTAGGGGGGGGTTACCCCCCTTTAAGGTTTGGGGGGGCTATCCCCCCAGTTGGGGGGTCCGGGGGAAAGCGGGCCCCTGAAGAAAAATTTCCTTGTAAATGTATATTGTCATTTCATAGCAAATCTAGACCGTTCATTATAAGGTCATAGATCTGATGGTAGAAGTTATGTTAGGGTTTTTTTCCCTAGAAGGCAACCCTCTTTTACGACAGAAATGTATTGTGTCTATGTATCATTGTGAATATTGCATTCTAAGAGAGGAGACTGTGAGAGAAAGAAGATGAAGTTACAACAACTGTGATGTATGTTGTATCTCTTAATTTGTTGGATAATAACAAAGGAAGAACCTATCAATTTCTCTAGTGGACGTATCCCACACTGGGTGAACCACGTATATCTATGTCTCTATTGTATTGTGTATCTTCTGTGTGTTATTTATGCATTTTGTTTTATTTTATTGTTCCACGATCCTGTTTTTTATAACAACTGGTATCATAGTGAAAGGTAACCTACAGAGAAACAAGGTTCTTGATTTGAGTGGGAGAAATGGCAGTATATGGAAAGTTTAGGATCGTGAAATTTAATGGCAAAAACTACCATTTATGGAATATGCAGACGGAAGAATATTTATATCAAAAGGATCTATTCCTACCATTAGGTGGAATAGAAAAGAGGTCAAAGGACATGAAGGATGAAGAATGGGAGGTTCTTGATAAAAAGGCACTAGTAATGATACGACTGAACTTGGAAATGTCGGTGGCTTTCAATATTTCAAAAGAAAAGAAAATGAAGGAGATGATGGACACATTAGATAAACTGTAGGAATAACCCTTGGCGTCCAATAAGGTATTTCTAATTAAGAGATTATTTAATAAGTTCTGTAAAAGTGGACTTTGATGATGAGGTTAGGGTTCTTCTAATATTGTGTTGATTGCTATAAAGATATAATGGATTGGTCATGGCTGTAAGTAACTTTGTCCTTGGTTCAAATACTTTAAAATTTGATGATGTTGTTGGTGTTATCCTTTGTGAGGAAATGCGATGGAAATGCACAAGTGATATATCAGGTAATGCGTTGAACATGGAGAACAGGGGAGAGAAAAAGAATAGATGAAAGGGCTCAGGTAACCGCGGGAACTATAGGAAGGGAAAATACAAATCCAGACTTAGAAAGATAGAATGTTGGAATTGTGGAAAGAAGGGACATCTGAAGAAAGACTGCAGAGCTCCAAAGAAACAAAGAGATGGACAACATGAGAAAAATCAGGAAGCAAATTTAATAGGTGATTTGTTACAAGATGCTTTGATTCTTTCTGTAGATAATATTTCTGAGTTGTGGGTAGTAGATTTAGGGGCTTCATTTCATGCCACACCCCAAAGGAAAATTTTTCTAGATTATGTTCAAGGTGATATTGGACAAGTTAATTTGGGTGATGATGCACCATGCAAAATTGTTGGAATGGGAAAGATAAAAATAAAGTAAAGAAATGGAAACCAATGGTTGTTGAAAGAGGTAAGACATGTTCCAGATCTAAGGAAAAATATGATTTCGGCAGAGCAGTTGGAAAGTGAAGGTTGTATATCCATATTTAGAGATAAGGTGTGGAAGGTCACCAAAGGATTATTGGTCATAGCAAAAGGAGAAAAGGTAGGTACATTGAATTTATGTATTGGTAATACTGACTCTTCTATCTCTTTAGCTTCTACAGGAGTGGATACAAAATTGTGGCATCATAGGCTTGGACAAATGAGCGAGAAGGGGATGCAAATACTT
>JASDQU010105786.1:7428-17921 GCA_032191745.1 Picea mariana
TACCTCCCTCTCTCAATCTCTAGCATATCATATTCTTATGGCCCATCTCTAAGAAATAGTTATAGTTGTTCCTCTTCTTTACATGCCACTTGAAAAATCAATTCAACTTCTACAAGTCATTTGATGCCCACTTCCTAATGACAATGAATTGGTTCAATAGTTATTGTCAATGCACCATACACATGTTTCTTTTGATCTTGTAATCCCTTGTACATTATGTCAATTCATTGAGGTTAATATATGCACCCTCAAAGAAACCATTAGGATTGATCTATTCCATGGTAACGTTGAGTGTTATTCTACCAAGAACTTGATCAACTTAGTCCTCAATCATTCAACTAATCATAGACCATACTACACGAAGAATTGACCAATTGACCAATAAACATTCTTAGAACCTTTTAGGTTTTTGTTGACATGTTCTAGAAACATGCATCCATTATTTCCATTAATTGTCCATCAATGTGATCTTCAAGTCAATTATGCATAGTTCAGTAAATCCATCACTTCCATATTAGGTCAGTTCTCTCCTAGTGGAACTTCCCAACAAAACTTAGTACTTAGTCGCACTCTGACCTAATTGACTATTTTACTTCTTACATGATTCCTTATGATTCTTAGGAAATGGTTAATTTTTGTACTCAAATTCCTTTAATATCATGATTGATCTACACATATTTGTGTTTCCATAATGCACTTGTGGAGAAAATATACTTGAATATCAAAATTTACAAAGATATATTTCAATAAATATTAGTAATTGATAATGAAAATTGATTTACAAAATAAATGACTTCTCAAAATACAAGTCGAAGGGCGAGTCAAGTAATAAGTTGTGACTTTTAATTTGATATGTTAATTGGGTCTAGCTCAAGTGTCAGAGAGGACAATTTCATATCTACCCCGCCTAGGACCAATCTGCTGTGACATGTTTTCTTTTCATGAGAAGACTATTTATTAGGACTCTTCATGAGTTAATTTTTTATTGGGGATGGAAAGGTAACAACAATCTCATTCTAGCACATATTTGTGTGTGTAACCTCTAACCAAAATTTTGGTTGGTAACCTATCAAAAGTACTCAATTGTTAACCTAGTGGAAATCTATTGGTAACCAAGAGAGAATCTATTAGTCTCTCTCTCTTTGTATACTCCCAACTCCATCCACTCGCCGCTCTTTCTCTCTAGAGGAAAACCATGATAGTTTGGTCATTGTTCTACTATTTTTCTTTCATTGTGAAGTAATTATTTTGTTAGTTAATGTTTAAAATCCATATAGTTTATAAGTTTCACCTTTCCATATAAATTTCAAGAATCTATTTTGACTATTTTTGATAGAAGCACATAGCTACATTAACTATTCAACACATAATAACATATCCAATCCATTGACTAGTAAGGCATAAAGTTCCATTTGAAGATCTAATTTTACTAGTTTTGTAGATACCTTATTACACTTTCCTATATCCCTTTGATTTATTCATCATTTGATATCTGTGGTAGTATATAGAAATATTTACTATTTTTTTAGGGATGTTGATATTTACAAAATTTTGTGTGTTGGTGTAATTTACTAGTATTGTGGCATTGTTGGTCTTTAAATGAAAAGGAAAAGATTTGAAAGCAATCTTGCAAAAAGGTAGAATTCATTTTGTTATCAAATATAAACAACCATGAGTAAGATGGAATTGAATTGCAACGAGTGAATATGGCATTGTACTTAACAAAAAGTAATCTAGTGTCATATTGTATGATTGTAGTTCAAGAACACGAATCTATATATGGAACAATTATTTCTTGAGTGCATTGTATTTTTTAACACAATTTCGTAGTCTACAAGAGTCTTAAAAAAATGTTATTAAAAATAAGTAATCACAGGTAACAAAATCCTTAAAAACTAGGTTCAAAGTGTTTTCTAGCAAACATTTACGCTAAGAATAAACACTAAGATTCAAGATATTTTCCATGAATACAAAATATATATTACTTTGTTAATGTTGGTATTTCTATAATGAGTCAATCTATTCATAGATTGATTTCATTTTAGGTAATCTATAATGGTCATTAGCCAAGCTATCAATATTCCTTAGGTTAGTGAGTAGGGCCAAGCTATGATATATGCTCCCTTAGTTATGGCCTCAAACAAAAATTTCATTCAAAAACTCAATGATTAACATGATTATGTAATTCACGCCAAGTTTTGCATTTTTTTGTGTTCTTCCTTTCATAACAAAAGAAAGAAATATTCAATGCCAAGAGTCATTTATATTTGGACTAGGTTGAAAAAACACATCTTGAAACCATCTAGTGAGACCATCTTGAAAACATTTTCTAATGAAAACCCATATCATATGAGAGTTTTTATGTTAGAAATAACATTTTATCCCTACATTCTAGTTAACAAAAACTCTTCATAACTATTGATATTTCATTGAATTTTGATTTAATAGTATTTTTAATGGTATATAATTGTTATGTAAAGTGATCTCCTTCTCAATTCTCAAATGATTTAGCCAAGAATTGGCATCTTTATGTCAACCCCCATTAAGCAATAGATAACATATTGTCTTTCATGTTAGTAGTCTCGTGTGCCTGTACATTAGGTACCTATTTTTATTCATTATCTTAATGGGGAAATAACTAATTATAAGAGGATAGGATAAGTTACATATGATATTAATTAGAAGATTATAAATTATAAATAGTTTTGAATTTTCTTAGTTTTTCTCCATGATCATATAGAAATGCTACAACCCAAATCCTGAAACCCATATATAATATAAAAAGATTGATGAGTGTCTCAAAAGGGGGATATGATGTTAGGTTTAATAATAAACAACAAATAAACTCAAAACTATATCAAGCAAGGCAGTTAGAGAGTTTATAGTTAAGAAAACCCTTAGTGGAAATATGGTTCCTTTATGTAACAATTAGGTATAAATCCCTTAGTGGAAATCCCTTAGTTTATAGTAAAATTAGGTCCCTTTATGTATCCCTTAGTGGAAATCCCTTAGTTTATAGTAAAATTAGGTCCCTTTCTGTAACTTTAGGTGACCATAAAATATTTCACAGTTATGTATTTAGTTCAACTATATCCACAACTATTCAACAATTTGTCCTTAAATATCTCAAGTGATCCAAATATATAATATAGAATTTGCACAGTTCATATGTTATATAATATAACATTATCACAAAAATTACATTTGCTCCACCTCATCTTAATTTATATTAAGAATTTACAAGCAGCCCTAGGGAACTTTTAATGAATCCACTTGCTTGTTGTTTTTCTGAATTGATTTCCCTTGGTGAACCCAACTTTCCAATTTCAATGACTTCTTTGTGTGGGTTTTGTTGATTATTATGAAAATATTGTGGTTTTATATTTTGTCATTTATCCCTTTAGTCATTAGTTCATGCCTGAGCAGTCGGCCAAGAGCCGAATCAACGGTAGTCACTTCAGTGTTCAAAGACCTATAGATCAAATGCCCTTCTTTTATGTGCATGGATAATGAGTGAACGATAAGAATTTGTACTAATGTCTATCCCTTATTTATATTTTAGTTGATTGATTCATGAATGAATGTTTATTCTTTGCATCCTCTTCTTTGATGTGGATTGTGAATGATAAACCTCTGAGTTGAATGACAGTCCCTTGGCGAACCCAACATCTAATTTCAATAAATTCTATGTGTGGGTTTTATTGATTATTGATAAAAGATTGTGGTTTTATCTTTTGTCACTTATCCCTTTAATCATCAGTCCATGCCTGAGAAGTCAGTCAGGAGCCAAATCAATGGTCATCACTTCAGTTTTTAAAGACCTATAAATTTAAATGTCCTACTTTTCTATGCATGGATGATGAGTGAAGGATAAGAATTTGTCCTCTTGTCTATCCCTTACTTAGTTTTTAGTTGATTGATTCATGGATGAATGTTTAGTCTTTGTGTCTTCTTATTTCATGTATATTATGAATGATAAACCTTTGAGTTGAATGGTAGTCCCTTGGCGAACGCAACTGCTGGTTCCAATGACTTCTATGTGTGGGTTTTATTGATTATTATGAAGAGATTGTGGTTTTATCTTTTGTCACGTATCCCTGTAGTCATTATTCTGTGCCTGAGCAGTTAGCCAGGAGCTAAATCAACGGTCATCACTTCGGTGTTTAAAGACCTATAGATTCAAATGCCCTGCTTTTCTGTGCATGGATGATGAGTAAATAATAATAATTTTTCATGTTGTCTATGGACCCATTACTTATCTTTGATTTGATTGATTCATGGTTGAATGTCTAGTCTTTGCACCTTCTAATGAGAGAGTACCTCTACGGCTTGATCGATTAAAACTTTGATTTATCTCTGTGTTTTTAATTTCTTGAACTTGTGTACATCTCTAGATTTTATTGATAAACTTTGCATTGTGGCTAGATATTGAGGAGTGATGTCGACACAAAATTCTCCAAACATTCCTCACAAATTCTATAGGCATTCTCAAGAAGTAAAAACAAGTACTCTTTCTTTGACTGAGAATCCGAGTGAGCAACAACAATCTCGTTAGAGGATATTTTCAAATGAGTCTATAAATAGATCAACTACAGAACCTGCTCAAGCCAATGCTATGGATACAACCTTCTTAGATAGGTTGTGCATCCATACTCCTACACCTGAGAATGTAGGGAATAGCTCTGGATAAGAGAATATTTATGATAAGTTTCTTAAATTTTGTTTATTTTTGTTAAATATTTTTGTATTTAAATTTATGTGAGGATAAATCTTGAAGTTACTTTCAAATGTGTGTGTAGGCAATCAATTTAGAGAAATGGCCGATAATGAGAGTGGTTTTCATGAAGATTCAGATGCCAGTGCAGAGGGTGAAGGTGGATTTAGGAGGCCGCGTTATAAAGAAACAAAAGATTGCACGCCAATGTCCACCTATCCTTTAGATGTTGGCAATGAACTTCCCTAGGAAGGGAATACTGAAGCAATGATGCTTGAGCGATCCTCAGGTGTTAAAAAGAGGTTGGAAAATGATTTGGTGGTCTTGGAACTCCCTCAGGAGAGCAAACAAAGTTTGCAAATTGTTTTTCATTCACTGGAAAACTTTATGGATGCATATCAAAAGATGGGGCTAAACACTGACAATTTGTCGATCTAATGAGGTGGTGAAAGTCAAAGGTGATGGGTTCTGATAAATGGGAGACAGTAAAAAATAGATTTTCAAAAGAAGACGTAATTTCCATGTTCACTTTCAAAGAGGGCCCAAAGCAGAAGATGTTGAAGGTGCAATATTTTAACGACCCTCACATTGCATAAAATTTGTATAACAGATTTTTGGTGGCATATGGGAAATTGTCGTGGAACGATGAGGTTCTACACTATTTTGAAAGAATTGTTTTTGTAAATTTTTTTCTTGCATATGCACCCTAATTATACTAGTCTATTGTCCAAATATTATGGGACTGGTAAAGGACGTACATATGATCGAAAATGGGCATATCGAACTGCAACATTGTCGAGGCCTCCACAAATTTTAGTACCTCACCCAACAAGGGCATTTGCATCACTGTCAGAGTTCCAGGCTACATTAGAAGTGGGCAAAGAGGTCAGGACTGCAATCAGAGAAAATTTGGAAGCTATTTTTTATGGGGTTGATGTTGGCATGAAGCATCAGCGAGAGGAAGCCAATTATCGAGCTACATTTGTTGTTAAAATAAATATGGACTTAGATGCAATGTTAGTAGAAGAAGTTTTGGAATATGAAATTTTTTGTCGGAATGGTTGGAAGAAGGTAATTCAGAATGATGACCTGAACCCTAGATTGATATGTGTTTTACTTAAGAAATTTTTGACGCATTTTATGATACTTTACTTCTAGTTCTAGATTTAGATATCCTTGTCTCTATAGAAATAATCGAGTTCTTCTTGCTATTAATTGCAGTTTGGAGATATGTTAAACGAATCTCTAGTCAGTGGGGGACTTGATTCGAAAAGTTTGAATTTGGATGGATTGAATCAGGTATGTTTTTTCTAATAGTTGTTCAATCTCCACTCTTTTGAATAACAGATCAACAACATTTATAGTTTTGTATAATTGTGAACACATTGAATCCTAGATTTAGTTCTTAGTTGTGTTGTTCACAGCTCTCTATTACATCTCCTACTACTTGGGTTAGCTTGTCTTAATTCTCATTGAGAGAGTTTGAAGAGGGTGCGAATTCACAGGTATCATTTAATGTCTTAAAATCATTTAAATTTAATGTGTTATAATCATTTAAATATAATTTTTTTAATTTTCAAATTTGAAATGTGTTATATAAGTTAATGTGGAGAAGGGAGTACCTGAGAGTGTGCTAGGAAGAGATATTCGGATTTGGAAAGCACCCAGATTAGGGAAGGATGTGTCCATTTAGGATGATTCATAAATGTATGTTCCTCACTTTTATCAAATTTTTGTTTTCTCAAATTTTTAGTTTAACATTTCCTATTCAACGCTTTAGACTTTCTTAAATGGTGTAAATTCATACTTATTTAAGGTTAGATCATGATGAAGATGTAATTTTGAACTTAAATAAGTTTGAATATTTGATAACAGATTATATACCACATCAGAAAAGAGAAAGTTTCTAAATTTTCCTCGATTGCATTCCTTGTTTTCTTGTCCAAGAATGGCGTAGTATGGACAAATTTGTGTTTTCTACATACAAAAAAGTGAATTAATTCTTGCCAGGGTATTGTCAACTCTTAACAAAATTTTTTACTAATCACAAAATCCAACATTCAATTAGATTTACAAATACGCTCACACATATTGTATATGTGAGCTAGCTCACATAATTTCAAAGAACATTTCATTATATTTAATATGAATGCATATCATTTAAATGGTTTTTGAAGAATGACTTAATATACATGTGCAGATTTTTGTTTTCTTCATGTACATGCAAGATTATATGAGAACATTTATTCCACCGAAGAAAGAAAAGATAAGTATTTTTCGGAAGAATGGTTTTTAAAATGAAGATTTGTGAACTTTTTTAGATAATAAGTAGTTTTTTGGAAGAATTGCTTAATATGGAGATTTATGAGTCCTTTAGTTTGAAAGGACATCGTGGAATTTGATTATATGACCACTACAGAAGAAGAAAATGAGTATTTAACTACTAAGAAGATTAGTATTTTATTGTTGTGTAAATATGATCAATTAACATCACCTGGGATGAGAATTACAAAAGGATTTGGGACTTTATCCACAAGCAGAATTTCCTGAAGGATTTTGGACTTTATCCACAAGGAGATAAGTATTTCTTTGGAAGAATGACTTAATATGGAGATTTGTGAATTTTCTTCATACACAGTTCTATATTTATTTTCAGATTATTATCTAACTCTAACTCACAATTTGTTTTACCAACAACCCAATAACACCGCCTGGGATGAGAATTTCACCTGAAGGATTTGAGACCTTATCCACAAGGAGAATTTCACCTAAAGGATTTAAGACTTTATCCACAAGGAGATAAGTATTTCATTAGAAAAATGACTTAATATGGAGATTTGTGAACTTTCTTTATACACAGTTCTATATTTGTTTTCAGAATATTATATACCTCTATTTCAATTTTTTTTACCAAGAACATAACTTTTCTTTTTAAATTTTTTTAAGATTTTAGATAAGATTTACAAATTGTTTAAATCATGTACTCTTAATTGCAGAGTAACTATATCTTAAATATGTTTAAATGTGGTTGGTTATGTTATTATTTCTTATTTTTATTTAATATGTAGTTACAACATATGCTAATATGTGTTATTTTTTCTTTATTATGTTTTTTATTTTTACAGATGTCTAAATTATATTTGGTGAAAATATGTTTACAATATATTTTGTGGGAAAGAGTATGTTGGAGGATGACAGTTAACTCTTTTTTTTTTTAAGTAAAAAATATAGTACCTGCTATATTAAGTTATCAGAGAAACATTGACAAAATACACAGAGATATAGTCATTCTGAGCCACCAAAAATGTTGTCGTTTTACCAGAAACCAGCATAGTTTGGAAAACTATTTTGCCCTCTGTCCTGCCCAAAGGAAACTAGGACAGATTGCCATAGTTCAAGTTTACATGTAGCAACAACACGATTAAACATAAAAAAATCTAGCATAGGAGAACTTAGATACCCGATGACCTATCGCTCTTGCCTATCTGCCATGTGGACCTCGCTAGGATGGCAAATGGTTGTGCACAAAATGAACATTTCCTCTTTTCTGGAGCGTTGGAGTACATATTGAGGAGCAAGTCCAGACATTGTCCCATGAGAAGGGCTCTGTGCTTCTGGTCTTCCATGTGGCCTCAGAGTTCGAACACCAGAGCTAGATGCTCTGCACGGAGGAGTGCACCATGCAAGTCATGATTACCTATGTCTTCGAAGATTTCATTCCCCACATCCACGTTCATTCCATCTCTGGCCTCGATCACATTCAGTCCTGCACCGGCCGCTTCCTCCTTCATCCCTGCTCTGGTCTCGTCCATGTTCCTTTCTGCGCAAGCATTGTCCCGAGCCTCGTCCTCGATCATTGCCTTCTTAGCATGGCTAGTGGGGCTGTAGTCACCTGTCCATAGTATCTCTTCAATGATACACACAGGGAATTCGTCTGCCGGCTCATCTTTAGGACCGCTACCAGTCTGTAAATCTGTCACCATGGCTTGGGGTTCCAGGGTGGTCACTAATTCTTCCAGGTACGACGTTTCTTCAACATAGTAGGTTGGAAACTTGTCTGCAGTGCCTCCCTCCAGACTGCTAACAGGCTCAATTGCCATGGTATGAATGCTACTCTCTATCCCAGGCTTAGCAATAATGGCTTGTAGAGCCAATTGGTCAGCATGTGCCCTCTTTCGGAGAATGGAAGTCACCATTGACAGAGCAAGCTCCAGGTTCTTCCTCCTTTTCCTTTTCTCTTTGTGGATGTACTAGGCCAAGCCTCAACGAGGCCTGCCTTTCTTCCTAGTCATTGTTGCTGAGGGGTAGATAAAAATGCAGAGAGAATGTAGTGAAATGAAAGTGAGCCAAGACGATAGGGAACCAGAGCTGCACCAGAGCTCCCAACCAACGGGGAGGTCCAAAATGAGAGTGAACCAGCTCTGTCCAGGTGCTCGAGAATTCGAATTACCCAATGATGGATTCGCCTGGCTACCCATAAACCCTGTCATATTGAGTGTGGTCTGAGTGAGAGATTTCATGCGAGGGAGGAGTCCCTCCTCCGTATAGCAGCTGTAATGGTCGGCTACCATCGTAAATGCAAAGAGGATGGGTGGCGACCATCAGCATTTAAGTTATGGCTTGATGTTGAGCCATGTGACGAGGCATCGCTGCGTGTCACCCCATTCGGGGTGACAGTTAACTCTTTTGGTATGTATGTCAATTTTATTTTAATTACAATTTTTTTATTCTATATTATTTCTCATGTTTGAATTGTAAATTTTTAATGTTTGAAATCTGTTTTTTTTGCAGGTTTGAATTTCATGTATGAAGTGATCTATCTTAAAGCGATGGCTTAGAGGCTTATAGTCCATAATTTTGGAGTTAAATGTCTTAATTTTTGTTATCATCATAAAATAGATGTGGAACTTATGTATTTTACAGTCTTATTATTCACACTTTGATTATAATATATATATATATATATATCATAATTTTGGAATTCAAAATATCAATTTTTGTCTCATATTTGTTTTCTCATAATTGATGGAAAAAAAGTGGCAAAGTTAAGTTGTTATGAACTAATGTTTTGTATATTCTTTTATTTACAATGCATTAAATTAAGCATCAAACTTTAAAAATCTTTTTTTCCATGTATTAATTTAAATGTTTCATTTTATGTTTACTGTGTACTGTCAAAAATATGAAAAATATGATTCTATTGTCAAAAGGTGGAAAAGTTAACTAGTAATGAAATAATATTTTTTGTATTCTCCTTTTTACAATGCATTTTAAATTAAGAATCAAACCCTTAAATACTTTTATGCTATGTATTAATTTAAATGTTTCAATTTATGTTTTCTATGTACTATCAAAAAATGATTTTATTGTCAAAAAATGGCAAAGTTAACTAGTAATGAAATGTTCAAAATAATGTGACAAAGTGGCAAAAAGTGACAAAGTTAATGATAAAATAAAATGCTCAAAATGATGTGACAATAAAATAAAACCTTAAAATGGAAGAGATGATCAACTCTTCTTTGGTTTTATTATGTAGTCATTAAAAAAATGTTAAATCTATAAGAGATATTCACCTAAAGATTGATATACTCTTGAACCTAATGCAATATTATTAAAATAAAATGGAAAAAAATACTATTGAAAAAAGTAAGGGTCAATGGAAATAGTGTTTAACAATTTTTTAGTTTAAAATAAAATGGTCATACAAGAGGTATACAACTCAATTTTGATTGGTGTAATGCTCATAAAATAATTTTAATTGGTGTAATGGTTGAAAAAC
>JASDQU010105786.1:37252-70189 GCA_032191745.1 Picea mariana
TCTTTGATTTGGTTATGTGAGTGGTTACTGAAGGTGTTTGTCCTCTGTTGGAATACCCGTGTTGTCGAACACATATCAACAAATGCACGAATTGCATTGGATATAGGGGAGGAGGAGGAGGATGGAGGAGAGAGCAGTGGTAGTGATGCCAATCTTGATGATTATGACATGGAGGACTACTGACAGTTACGACTCATGAGCTATGAGATTCTTCCATCTACGGTTCTAGTATCTAGATTCTACCCTATGGCTATTTTGTATTTTTCATTGGCATTCCCACCTTTAGTATTAGTGACTCTAACTTAGTATGTTATTTGATGTTGTAGAGGCCATTTAGAGCCTCCTTGATTATGTATTTATGTTCCGATCTCTAGATATGTATTGCACTTGGTGTCGTTTTGATATATTCATGAACATACTTTGGATATGTTGTCTCTAATTGTCTCTAATGCTTTGGAAACATGATTTAAAATCTTAAAAATATATTTTTTTTGTTAAAATTTAAATATTTTATGTATTTTTTTAAAAACCGGTTCATTGAAACCGGTTCGACTGGTTCATTACCGGTTCCGGTCCCGGTTCAGGTTGGACCCTCGACCGGTTCAGGTTGGACCCTCGACCGGTTCCGGTCCCGGTTCTTCTAACATTGTGGATGAAACTGTAGGTGCTCCAACACCTCGTTGCAAAGGAAGTGTTCACCACCTGTGTCGCCAAATGTTGTAGTTGTGGTGTAGAACCACCATGCATGTTCCACCACTTAGAAAGAAGACATATTCCCTTCATCTCTATATGCATGGTTGGTTCCAAAGGCATGGTTCCCATTGATGTAGTGGTTCAATTGTTGTTGTATGGTATCACATTTCTCATCAGGGATCAATTTGTTTGATGCTTTCATATAACCAACTCGAACCTCTGGATCGTGGTGTGGTCTTCTCTTTCATTTAATAGTGAGGGAGAAGTCTTTATGTTTTCCCCTTCTGTTTACCCTAAACCCTACACTTACCCAAGGGCCTCACCTTTTAAAAAAGGCCTTTTTCTTCATTTTCACGGGAGCGCTGCATGGGGTCCGAGAGTGCTCATGGGGCATGGTGGGAGCATGGGGGAGTGGGAGGGAGTGTGGCTAAGCATAAGAGGGAGCATGCCACTCTAGACAGAGGCAGGGAACGTGCTAGGAGGCTGCTCCTTGCATGCTTCCTCTTTAAGAGCGGTTCTAGACTGGGAGCAAGGGCCAATAGGATGCTCCTAGTAACCCTGACTTAGATCATAGCAAGTTAGTGGTATCCCTCATATAGTCATTTTAGCAACCAACCTTTATCAAAAATTTGGTGTTCTCTAACAGAGCCAATTGTCATCAACATACCCCAACTATCCCAGTACTTGTGCGTTTTGGTGGACTGTGGAAGATAAGGTGCACATATGTATTTTTTCTTAACTTTTTGCAAGAAATTAGTAGCTATATAATTTGGTACACCCAGTATTATTATTTCAGGTAGTAAGTATTACCATTAGTAGTCTTTTTCTGACTAATATCTAGAGAAACAAATTAAAATAAGCTTGTTTTCTCAACCTAGTTTTAATTTCGTTTAGCTGTCCATTCAAATGTTTATGTGCTACTAACATTGAAATTCATTGTAGGTACATGGCAGACTCTCGGACTGCTGCTCCACTTGCCCTTTCTATGCTAGAGGTATGGTTCTATTTGTGTGGTGAAGTTCAGGCCTAAATGTTTTCTAGATTGCCCCTAAAGAATATTGTGAGTATTCAATGATTTGTATGGTTTTGTGATGATGCATTTTTTGAATAAAGTTTTTCTTCCAAGGAAAGTATTCAATATTTAGTAGCTTTATATCAGGAATTGGAAAAATGTTTGGTTTCTGAATATATTACAATCCCAATTATTGGCTGATTCTTAAATGTAAACTCTAGGAATGGTTTTGAAGGTTTTATGTTTTCCAGTAGTAAAAATTGCTGAATTCTTTTCTAAATCTAGAAAGTTTATAGCTAACTGTTGGCCCTTTCTTTTTAGTATTTTACTGCTAGTTCCTTTTCCCATTCCTGAGCATTGTTCATCCTTACTCCTGCAAACGTTCATACCATCTTTTCATGGATTCTTGCTCTTCATACCTTTTTTCACAGCTGGAGCTACCATGGGTAGTGCTCAACTAACATTTCCTTTTTAATTCCTTAAAATGTTAAAAAGGAGCTACCAGAGAGATATATAAATACCTCTCTAACATCCTTTGTGGAGCTCTCCCACTCATTCTGTCTACCTGCATTCTGCCCACAGGCATTTTTGTCAGTTTCCTCCAAGTCCAACTTCCCACCACATGGTATTAATAATCATTAATTGATATATCCTAAAATCTCTCTAGCCTGCTTTGGATTTATATAAACAATAAAATAGACAATGTAGAGGAACCTCATTATGGCATTGTTATTGATGCTATTAAGAGCCCCTTGCCTTTTTTGGCACATGCTAACTTAGTGGTTCTCTTTCCATATTGCAGACAATCTTTTCTCTTTCTCTTATATTGCTTCTGGAATCTCTTCGCTCTCTCTTCTTTTTCAATGTAGTTGTTTTCTTATCCAAGGCATCACGAATCGATCTTGTCACATTACCACATTCTTTTTCAAGCATGTAATGTATACCAAGGTTGGCTTAACTCATTAACTTTTGCTGAATCCACTAGGTTTTCTATCAACCCTTAGCCCATTTATAGAGATTCATTTGGAGAAACTGTGTTCAATAGGATTCAAACTTCAAAGGCATTTGATGCCTTTTCAATTCAATTTTTTCCATGGCATATGGTATTCTTTCCTCTTTCATGCTACTCTCCTTTGGTTTCTGGCTTCCATTTTCAGACTGGTCCAAATATTAGGCCCGTGACTGCATGCACTCAATGGTTTTTTTGACTAAGAACATTGTGGTGAAGACATGGAGAACTGTTGTATCTCTGATAGACATGGAGAGCTTGTCTGTCTCTTATAGTCTACCCTCTTGGCACCCCTCTGTTTATGGCTTTCAGTTGTCATTACTGCCATTTAATGTCATGTTCACATTGATGCTTACCCATGAATGCATCTTCATAATTTTCAAAAAATCTGGTTGTTCTAGTGTAAAGTTTCCTTAGGTGGTTGCTGTAATCTTACAACCTTCACGAGAATGCTGGTGATTCTTGGAGCTTCCTGTTTTATTTAGTTTTACCTATATGAAAATGTTTTTTGATCAATAGTTACTGACAATGCTTGTCAGCTTTCTGAAAATATGTGCTGAGGAAAAGTTGGATATACTCTTCTGTATAAGCTGTCATCTGATACACTTTTCCAAGTACACCTTTCATAGTTTGGATATAAATTGAAGGATGACATATGAAGTATGTGTTTATATTGATGTTGATGCTTACAGAAGAGACCTGAGCGTTTTTTGTGTTGCATTTACACGTTACGATTTTGACAATATATTGTTATTGGAAAATTTGAAGTTGAAATACTTTACCAATGACTACATCTGTAAATTTGAAAATACTTTTCAGGGTATGCTGAGTTCTCCTCAATTGACAGCTAGAACCCGGGCTTTTGATTTGATTTTAAATCTTGGTATTCATGCTCATTTATTGGAACCTATACTGAGTGAAGATCAGTCTGCAGTTGCGGAAGAACCATCTTCTCAGCCTACCAATTTTAATAGTGGAGATCAGTTTCTTGCTTTGGCAAAGGGGGCATTAAAATGCCATGACAAACAAGAAAATGGAACTCCACGGGCAGTTAATGCATTTGAGATCTGGTTATTAAACATACTTTATGAGATACTTCTTTTCCTTGTGCAGGTACATCCAATATTACATTTCCTATATTTTGGGGTGATGTCTTTCTTTTTGTTTGCTTGTTTTTAATGAGAAGTCTCTTAGTATAATTCTACTTTACAACATTGTCTTTACTTTTAGTATGTGTTCTATTTTGTTTCTCTCTTTTTGGGCTGTGCTATTTCTCTTTGTTTATTGAGAGGTCTTCTAATTTATTTCTAATTTGCAATAATCATCTTCTCTTACTTCTATTATTTTAAGAGTTGCTGTCTGTAGAAAATATTGTGGCAAGTAGAATGAATTCTTTTAATGCAATGGTGATTTTCTACACATGGTAAATAATAGTGCATGGAGATTAGAAATTGTAACTGCATGGACATTCCATGGAAAAGGAGAGAGAAAGACGGGATGTAGAGGCAACTAATGTCAGCATCCACAGATCATGAAACAGTGGCAAATGAAACAAACACTTCTACTATATATCCAGTGAGAAAATTCATTGTGAAACAAGTGTTCCTTTAATTGACAATGTGTATGTTCACCCTTTCATCCATTCTTAAGGACATCCTCATCAGATATAAAATTTTGAGCCATGTTCTTGAAGAAACTGGACAATAAAGTAGTGCGAAACAGTAATTTAGTTTTGCAGTGGCGTCAGTTTTTGTTTGTTTATTTCTCCATGTAAAAAATGAGGAATATGCCATCTGGCATCAACAGAATATGGTTAGAATTCTTGAACGTGACTGTTGAAATAGAAGTTGCTTTTTCCTCAAGGACTTTTGAGGGTTAGATATGTACAGTTATGCTTTAACATTGCTGTGGAAGATAGACAGGTATGAGGTCCATGTGAAGTTGCTTTTACATTTAATATTGTGTTTAACTGCTATTTTGGATCCATACCCCTGATGGAATTAAGGCTTGCCAGTCGTTAGGTGAAGTTTCATATTCATATTTGGCATTTCTCTCACGTGATAATGAGCACAGTGTTTATCACTGCAATGGCAATAGCCATTATAATATTTGCTTGAGCCTTTGAACAATCATAGCTCTTCCAGCCAAGACGAAGTGGAAGTTACACCAGATGGATGTGAAAACAACCTTCTTAAATGGTGTTATTGAAGAAGAAGTGTATATAGAACAATCACAAGGGTTTGAAGTTGAAGATAGAAAGACTCATGTCTACATATTGAAAAAAGCTCTGTACAGATTGAAGCAAGTTTCCAGAGCTTGGTATGACAGAATTGACAGTTTCTTGACGAGCTTGGGCTTTACCAAGAGTAGAGCTTATTCTAACCTTTACTTCAAGGATATGAATGATGAGCCAATTATATTGCTGTTGTATGTGGATGACTTATTCTTAACTGGAGAAGAAAATCTCATCACAGATTGTAAGAAGAAACTCGTTGCAGAGTTTGAGATTAAAGACCTAGCCCTGATGCATTATTTCTTAGGTCTCGAGGTTTGGTAGAGCCCAGAGAAGATTTTCCTTAACCAGGGGAAGTATGTAGTTGAAACACTGAAGAGGTTTGACATGTTGGAATGCAAAGGCATGAACACACCATGGAAACAAAGTGGTTGATACTTCATTAGAATTGGTTGATGCTACTCTGTATAGACAAATTATTGGTTCATTGATGTATCTGACGAATACCAGGCCAGATATATGTTTTGATGTGAACACCTCGAGTCAGTATTTGGTAGAGCCCAGACGTGTTCACCTTGTAGCTGCAAAACATGTGATGAGATACCTTAAGGGTACGTTGGAATATGGTTTCTGTTATACTGGAGATCATGACTTCAGATTGTTTGGATGTACTAATTCAGATTGGGTTGGAAGTGTTTCTGATAGAAATAGCACTTCAAGATGTTGTTTCAGTTTGGGGTTAGCCATGACTTCATGGCAGAGTAGGAAGCAATCCAGTATTTCTCTTAGCACGACAGAAGCGGAATACATTGCAACATGTTCTGCTAGTTGTGAAGCCATATGGCTTCGGAAGTTGTTGACAGGTTTATTCGATCTGGAGAAGGAAGCCACCGTGATTCTATGTGATAACCAGAGTTGGATAAAATGACAGAGAACAGAGTGTTCCATGATAAATCGAAGCACATAGAAATCCGGTGTCACTACATTTGTGATATGGTGCAGAGGGAAGCTGTAAAGCTCCAATATGTTGGCACAAATGAGCAGGTTGCAGATGTGTTGACCAAGCCTTTGTCTCGTGTGAAGTTTGAGCACTTCCGAGACAAGCTTGGTGTTGTTCGAAAGGGCCTCCCTCGAAAGGGGGAGTGATGCTGATGATACTATGGTATTCTAACCAACAACGGGTAGCTTAGTTATGATTTTATATCCTAGGGGACTGATCATCCCTAGACAGATCCCGAAGGTCCGGTAAGGATGGTCAGTCAGCGTACCTGTGCATGTGTATGCCAGCTGTGGTCAGTAGTGGTAGCTCCGTTAGGATTTTATATCCTAGGGAATCTTATGATTCCTGGGCAGATCCCAAAGGTCCGATAAGGATGGTCTGTCAGAGTACCACAAAATGTTGTTGCACTTGCCTCATTCTATTGCCATATGATGATGATGCTATTGATGATGTTGTTATCTTAGCCCTGTCAGAGTACTTGTGCATGTATATGCCAGTTGTGGTTAGTAGTGGTAGCTTCGTTAGGATTTTATATCCTAGGGAATCTTATGATTCCTGGGAAGATCTTGAAGGTCCTGTAAGGACGGTCTATCAGAGTATCGCAAAATGTTGTTGTTGCACTTGCCTCATTCTGTTGCCATATGATGATGATGATGTTGATGATGTTGTTATCTCAGCCTCGTGCTGATGATGATGTTGATGATATTGTTATCTCAGCCTCGTGCTGTTGATGTTGATGTTGTATTAGTACTATACTAATTGATGTTGATGTAGATGATGATGATGATGCTGCTTCAACTCCATTCTATGAACAATGATGTTATTGATGATGAGAAAAACTTCTAATGATTTATAGATGTCCCAGTTAGTGTTCTAGATGCTGATGATGTTGCTGCCCTCTCTCTCTCCTGATGATGTTGTATTGRGTTGTGTCAGTAGAATACCCTTCTTGTTAAGGGGGAGTGTTGAAATATTGTAACTGCAAAGAATATTATAATTATTATTGAGTTATTTTTATATAGATCAAATCCCCTTTTGTGGATTGATCATGTCGGGTCTTGTATACGACCAAATCCCCTTTTGTGGATTGGTCAAACCTTGTTTATATGGTAGTAATTGAGAAGTCGGTCCCTAGGGTTAATTAAAGTGGTTTTAACCACTAGTTGAAGAAGTCGGCCCTACTTGGTGAAAAGACACAACCCTAGCGCCCAATGCCCATCAGCTAGTATAAATAAGAGGAGATGGCGCCTCATTCTCTAACTAACTTAGTCACTCATCTAGTCGCATCTTTTGGAGGTAGCTGCAGTTGCAAGAAGGAGAGAGAGGCACATGCTTAGTCTTGGATATTCTCTAGTGTTTTGGTCTTTATCTTGGCATTGTATTGGCAATCTATATTAAGGAAGTTTTTGCTGGGTTTTCTCCCCCATGAGGATTTCCTAGGATAAAATGTTGTGTACCTTGTGATTGTGTTTCTTTTAGTGATCCTATTCATGCTATTATTTTTGAAAAGCATTAAAACTTAACATTTTTGACTATTACATTGCAAACTTATATAAATGATTAGTAAAGTATGGGTTGTAATTTGGACAACTGGTCACGTTTAAGCCATCTATCATGGGTTATGTTTCAGTTGGAACTGGGAGTTGTATATTTTTTGGGTCGTGATTTTATGGTTCACTATGGTTTGAAAGATCTATTTATAATTCAACTAGAAATGGGACATCATTAATTATTATTAGTTCAATTCTTCAGGTCATCAAAATATCTGCAAATAACACAAGATTGGATATCATGCGCAGAAGCTAAAGGCTACAAGCCTTAGCGGGGAACCCAATCATAACCTCAGTGTAACACATTTGAAGCTTTCTATGGTCTTTTGATTCTAATCAGCACAGACTGCTAAAGAAGGGAATCTTGGTGGTAGACATCTAGCCCACTTGTTCAAGGGAAAAAACAAGATGGATCCTAGGGATAGAGTACGGTTTGATGCCTCTACACATAAACCTACATACTGAGACCAAAAACCTAAGGGGCAAACATATGCACTCCAACGTAGTCAAAAGAAGAAGACATGTCAGTACTGTGGAAAGATTGGACATGTGAAGAAAGTCTGCTATAAGAAGAGAGACGATTTAGAGGAGAAGGTTAAATGCCTGGAAGGAAACATGTCCTTTGAGCGACGATCCACTGATAATGTCACTTTCCAAGTCAAAACTTCCTAGGATTTGCTATCTCATTCTGTGCAGAACGAATGAGTAGTCGACTCTGGGTGCACTCATCACATGTCTAAGGATGCCTCCTTRTTCACGTGGTTGGATGAAACTAAGGAGAGGAAAATCTATGTTGCTGATGATTTTTTCTTTGGATGTTGCTGGTCAGGGTGATGTTTTCTGTCGACATGGGAAAATTGTCGACGTCTATCATGTGCCAAATCTCAATGCCAATCTGTTGTCTGTTGCTCAGTTAACACAGGCATGTAATATTGCTGAATTTTGCTAGATCGGTTCTATGTTCATGATTTGAGGAAAGGCAAGTTGATTGTCGTCGACGAGCTTCTTGATTCGACGGACAATTTGTACAAATTCTGTGACACGACTCAACCCGACACTGAACCAACTGCACTTGTTGCTCACATTGATGAGAGAAGTCGAATTTGGCATGAGCTATTCAGACACCTGAATTTCTAAAGTCTGTAGGTACTGGCAACTCAGAACATGGTTGCTGGTTTACCAAAAGTGTTTCCCCTTGAAGGAGTCTATAAGGGCTGTGTGCTTGGAAAGCTTCATCAGACACCATTTGACTCTGGCAAAGTGTGGCAAGCACAAAACCCACTGGAGTTGGTTCATGGTGATGTCTTCTGCATCAATCTACCTTCACTGGTAGGTGCAAGGTATATTTTGACTTCCATTGATGATTTCTATTGCTTTACATGGTTTTAATTTATGAAGAACAAGAACCTTTTCTTTGAAAAGTTCAGGGAATTTAGAGCCTTTGTTGAAAAATAATGTGGCCGACCCATGAAATGCCTGAGATCAGACAATGGTGGTGAGTATGTAAATCGACCTTTTGAAGAATACTTGGTTCTATTTGGTATTGATTGGCAACGGTCTGTTCCTCATACACCTCAACAAAATGGTGTTGCAGAACACAAGAAGCGGACGTTAGTCGAAATGGCTAGATGTCTTTTGCATGCTAAAGATATGCCTCTTCGCTTTTGGGTTGAAGGGGTGTATTGTGCAAGTTCAAACTATCTGCTTAATCACATCTTGACTCGAGTTGTTCTTTCCATGATTCCAGTCGAACAATGGTGTGGAAAGAAGCCTTCAGCCACCCACCTCCGTGTGTTTGGATGTGTTGCCCGGGCTCATATTTCTGATGATTGTAGAAAGAAGTTGGATACAAAGACTCATGCTTGCATCATGATGGGCTATTTTGAAGAGTCAAAATCCTATCAACCGTCTGACCCTGTTAAACGACAAATTATTATCAGACAAAATGTGCGGTTTAATGAGAAGTATTCTGGCATTAAGTTGTTGAATGCCTCCTTTGGATTGCTGCAGGATGATCCCTTTGTTGTTGTCTCTGACACTGGTTCTCTTGTTCCATATTTCAGTCCTTCGATTAGAGAGTCAAACTTTGTTCCCGTTTCGACTAGACCGTCGACCTCCTAGTCGACTAGTTCGTCGTTCTCTATTTCGACTGGTCCGTCGACTGAAGACCCTCTGACTTCTAATCAACCTACTGCAGTGAATCGTAGTTCACATGTTTCTTGTCTACTGAGATGGGCTGCCAAGACAATTGAAGCTGCTGTAGCTGATGCTGGAGATGTTTCCTCCGAACGACAAACTCTAAGTCAAAAGCAACATGCCAACATTGCCTTGATGACTTGTGTACTTGAAACTTTTGATCCCGTTGCCTACTCAGATGCTGAAGGACGCTCTGAATGGGAGCAGGCCATGCAAACATAAATTGATTCTTTGTCGAAGAATCACACTAGGGACTTAGTTCTCCGACCGCAAGGAAAGAACATTGTGAAGTGTTGATGGGTCTACAAGACCAAATTTACCTCTGAAGCTGTTGTTGAGCGACATAAAGCATGCCTAGTTGCGAAAGGATTTTCTCAAGAAGAAGGCATCGACTACACTGAAACCTTTGCCCTTGTTGCAAAGATGAACTCTGTTCCACTGATTCTTTCCCTTGTTGCTCGTGATAAATGACATAGTCAAACTTGATCTTTGTATTAGTCAAGAGATTGGTTGCATCATAAAGATGGAATACAAGATTGATCACAATGTTCTTGCTCAACATAGAGTATAGGCAGTAAGGAAAGAAGAAGAGAAGATGGAGAAGAAACACTGCTAGCTACTCACTAAAAGACTCTACTGTATAATGGCCATTTGCCCTTCCTTTATAGATTCTTGAACTCTCCAAACAAGGCGCCTTAGTCATGGAAAAATACCTCTGAAGTTAAGTGGCTGAAATAAATGGAGAAAACTGTTGAAATAAGCCACTTAATACCCATAAATAAATCTCTCTCACTAAGACAAAGTCGCCTTGTTCCAAATTTAGTCAAACTCACGCGCCCTCCTAAACTCTCCATGCAGTGTTGACTCAACTGAAAATAAACCGAAGATAAATTGCTCCAAAATTATCTTAGCTCATGCACCTTCCATGTAGTGTTGAGTCAAGTCAAGATAAGTGAACCTTCCCAAAATAAACTGGTTGTCTAATAATATCGTCCTCGTCATGCAAGAAAGTCACCCTCTCTTGTCAATAATAGCTGACGAGTCATCCATTGAAAATAGAATTGATGCATGCAGCTCAAACTTATCTCACTACCAAATTTATCCAATAAGACGTGTAGGGTTTCCGCAAAATTAGGGTGACTAGGGTTTGCACATGCCATCCAACATGGTGCCCTTACATGTTGCGACATGTCAGGTTGCATGGCGTGCAAACCTGCCAATAATAACATTGCTAAAAATAGACATGCTAAAAATAACATTTTTCCTAAAAAATAGGAAACGACAAAAAATGTCGGGAATTGCTAGGGGAACATTGCCAAATATAGCACGCCTAAAAAAGGCACTATTATAAATAAAAAACTTCTCACATGTCAATGAAATTAGGCTCATTAGATTCAACGTTTTTGCAAGGAATCCATATATGCTCAAAATCGTCATACGAGCCTTGAAACCCTAACTGCTAAAAATAGCAGTGTCTCGCATGTCGCCTGGAAAAAGCTCATTAGCACCTTGAGCTCACAAGGATCCCAAATATGTAATCATCCCTAACCTATGGACCTTCGAACTCTGGCTCCTAAAATATAGGAAGACTACTAAAAATAACAATTTTCATCAAAACTGATGAATATGCCTATGAAATGCCCCTGCATTTGAAATGAACTTTGATCCCCAAGAACCTGTTTTTGATCTCCATGAAAGCTGTCTCTGACTACCAACTTGATGAAAGCTAGCTGGATCTTAACCCTCCATCTCTCAAGGGTCAACTCAAACTCCAACTCAAATTCGGATTCACTCGGACCGATCTGATTTCAATGACCCTATTTACTAAAAAATACAAAATATTTAAATTTTAATGAAAAAATATATTTTAAAGATTCCAAACCCATTAGAGACGATATGCAAAGTCTGCTCATATATATACCATATAAGGGTGAATATATCAAAGTGGTATCGAGTGCAATACATATCTATAACAAAATACATAATCAATGAGGCTCTAAATGGCCTCTAGGTGGGAGATTTGTTGAATTCCCTAGTAGCAATGATGTTAAAATGAAAATAGAGTGAATCTTAAATATTCTTAATAGCAGAACATCCTCAATAAAGGGAGTGTGAAAATTGACAGTTTCACATTAGCATATAGTTTTTTTTATCTTCTATCTTGCATTGCCATATATTTTGAATGAACTTGCTTTATGCATGGCAACTTATGAATGTTGGAACAACTTGTACTTGCTCAGAGTAAAGTTATCGAAATCTCCAAATCATTTATCTGATCAAGACAGACAATGCGATAAAGAATCATTGGAACGACTTAATAAAAAAGAAGCTGGATTCATATATGGCATTTGGTCTTGTGAAACAATTCCTTGGTTTGGACCATATAGGAAATAGGTCCTTTTTTTTTTTAATATAAAAAAAATTGAATTTTCAATGCCAAGTCTGCCACGGTGGGGTCCAAGACCTAATCAATCGAGTAGGGTTAGTTTGGTACCAAACCAGTTGAGTCATGCTTTGACTTGGCCAGTTTGGTTTCAAATTAGCCCTCTGAATTGAGCAGTAGGCCGAGTCGGTACAGTTGTTGGTCAACTCAATCGAGTTGACTGAGTTCGAGTTAACTTGAACCAATTTTTAAAGCACTAATCCCCCCACAATTTTTGCTATTAAGTAGCTAAGCGCATTAGCAAAAATTACACAAAGTGTAGGAGCTAGAGGGCATCATTTCAATGGATTTTAAAAGATTGAATTCTTTTAGAGTGTCAATTGTTGACTACAATGCATGTTAAAGGCTTTCTGAATAGAATTTTAATAGTGTTCCAAAGATATAGACCTGAGCCCCCTAGTCTCTAGTAGTAGAAATGATATGACTTTTGAATTTTTTGTATTCCTTATCAAGTCTATTTTAATAAATAAAGTGTTCTAGCATGTGCCGTTGGCCCATTTCATCTACTTTCACACCATAATAAAACAATAATATTATCTAGGATATATCTGCCTCTGAAAAGTCTTGTTTGTTAGGGTTTGGTGGTACTTGGTAACGTATGTTTTAGGTGTAACTAATGCTTTGGGTGGTATGCTGTAGGAGACATTAATATGTGTTTGAATCTTCCATGTTTCTTATCTTGGCAACTAATTTGATGTTTCCTTGGTTGATAATGCTTTCAAAGATTTCTTTTTGCTGGCTTCTATATAATCATTGAGTAGGTTTTCCCTAGTAAATTCTTAGGTGGTTTTATAAATCTCACATGGAAAACCATCAAAACTCAAGGACTTGTTATCTTCCATGACCTTAAGTGCCTTGATGAGATCCTATAATGAAATAATATAGTTGCACTTAATACTTTGGGGCTTCAAAATCTTAGCTAGTATGATATCTTTGTAGTTCTGCGTCTGATCGCTCCTTGGAGTACTCTTGGGCTTGAATGATCAACTTATATTGTTCCATAATGTAGTCTTATTAACTTGGAATGAAAGGGTATGTCACTATGATTTATGAGTCTTACGTTTAAGAAGACATCACAAAGACAACAATCACAAGCATGGGGATCTAGAAAGCATACATGCACCTCTAAGCAACATTAGTACTAGAGTGAGGGAGGGTGTTATCACATCAACCGAGGGACTTGTACCCAAAAACCAATTTTTCGAATGGCAAAGCCACCCTTGTATCAATATTGTTGTCAATGTGGTATTTTTACAATTACATTCACACCCTAGTTTGTTTTATTGTTTCCTTACTTTTTTACACTCACTCACAATACTTTTTTTTTTTTTGCTTGATCTTTTAGTCATATTAACATAGAATGGATTACCTCAACAAGGGACATGTTGTCGTGATTTAGTGAGCTTGCATTTAAGAAGATATCACCAAGGCAACACTCACAAGCAAAGGAACCCTGGAAGAACATAGGTACCTCTAAGGGATGTTAGTGTTGTAGTGAGGGGGATGCTATAGCATCAACTTAGGGACTTGCACTGCAAAGCTAGCTTCAAGATCGACAAAGCATTGGGTGTGTGTAGTAATTTATAAGCCACCTTTTTCTCACAATTGTTTCCATTGTAGGATTATTACGATGGCACTCATAGTCTCAATGTTTGATTTTTTACACAAGGAGAAGTAGTGATATTAACATGGAAGTAAATCCTCAACAAAGGAATGCCATCACAATTTAATAAGCTTACATTTAAGAAGGCATTGTGCAAACAAAAATCACAACCAAGGGGGCCCACATTGCAACAAAAACCTCTAAGTAATATTTGTATTAGACCGTGAGAAGATGCTATCACATCAACCCCAAGGTTTGCACCCTAAATCCAACTTCCATATTGGCAAAACTTTTCATGTATGTAGTACTTAAAAAACTACCCTTGTTTAACAATTGTTGCCAATACGAGATTCTTACACCCACATGTACACTTTTTTTGGTTATTGTTTACTTGATTTCTTACACAAGGAGTAGTCATACTAATGTGGAATGGAATCCTCAACAAGGGATTAAACCATATGTGATTTAATAATGTTACATAAGAAGGCATGACAAAAGAAACAATTCCAAGCAAAGGGGTTGACAAAGCACTGAAGCATCTCTAAGCGATGCTAGTGTCAGAGTGAAGGAGGATGCAATCACATGAACCCACAGATTCTCACCCATCTTTTAGATTGGTAAAATATTTGGTATATGTAATACAAAACCACCCTTGTCTCACAATTGTTGCTAATGTGGGATAATTACACTCATGTTTACACTTTCTTTTTCTACTTATTGATGTTTTTTTAACACAAGTAATCGTAATAATGTGGAACAAATTCTCACCAAGTGATATGCCACTGTGATGTAGTAAGCCTACATTTGAGAAGGCATCACAAAGACAAAGTGTTTAAAATAGAAATTCATTGGATGCCCCCTGCTTAAGAACAAAACTTGCATCAGCTTGGGTAGATAACAAAAATTTGAAACTCGAAATTTATATTTATGTCCATTAAAAACTAAATTATGTTGAAGGGACTAGGAAATACATCTAGTAAGAATAGCCAAGTACAAGAGGGGGGCGTAGGAAGCATGCACCCCCCCAAACCAAAATGAGAAGGAAAATGACTGCATAAAAGCAACATGGTGTGGCCAAATATATTACAACATGAGCTAGACCACCAATTGAGGAAACCCTAAATAGGGTTGAGTCACATAACTGAGCTCAAAGAAATATGCTCACAATAACACCATACGATATTATCAATGAATAGCTGGTGCATCTATTACAAATGAGTTTACCTCTTTATATATCAATGTTCATTAAGCAAATCATTTCCACTTATGAATGTGGGATAGATTGCTTTACACAAAAAGTGAACGTTAACATATTCTAAAGTCATAAAGTGACTTTATTACATAGTAAGCCTTATCTCTAATACCCCCCCACAAGGCATCCAATGCTGAAATCAAATACATATACTGAATGTAAAACACATAAACGGAACACTAAAGATCAGTAACATCCTTTAGAAGCTTCTTATTTGAACACAGTTCCTGGACCAGTTTGAGCTCTATCAAGGTGATTCATAACCCTCATAAAGGTGTAGTTGCTGTAAAAATTCTGAACCCCAATCTGGTTTCAAGTCTCAATATGTTTGTCACAGTTTAATGCCCAACCCACATAGCACTTCTGCAGCAAATTAATTAGCATAAACTGATACATATAACAGGAAACACATGGAGTTTCTTACAGCCATTAATGCAAAAATAAATGCACTCACACACAGAAATAACTCAGAAATTTTTGGTCAAAATAGACCCTGGAAAAACCCGCAAGGGGAAAACCAGTGAGAGAGGGGCTTATATTATTTTCAGAGTTTAGAAAAATTTGTTCTTTTACAGCAGAATGCAACAACATTAAATATCAGACTTATCTCGAAATTCGTGCCACCATACACAGCCTTGAAAACTGTGCCAAACAGCTCCTTGCTTTCTGTGCCCAGAAATCTGTACAGTGTACGGCTGCAACCGTAATTAATGCTGTACAATGTGCCTTTAAATTTGTGTCTGCTGGCTGTATACATTTCCCTGAAATTCGTGCTAAGTACCTCGATTTCTGTGCCAAACTCATCTAGAAAATTGTAGAGCAAACCTCCTCGATTTCTGTGCCCACTATCAGCTGTACGACCTGCTCCTTATCCATACAGTATGGTCTGCATTAACTGCTGCACTCCTCGATTTGTGTCCCAGAACCTGCCTTGGAATGCGTGCCCTTGGCTGCAAACTTGCCTCTCTTTTTCTGCTCGACTCTCTCTCTCTTTCACTCTCCAAAATGCTCATGAAGAATGAAGAATGGGTGTGCCCTCTTTCCCTAGATAGACTCATGAGGGTAGGTGAAGAGTCACGTGATCCAACGGTTGAGATTAGATCTTGGGCCATTGAGATCAATGGTGGTGATTTAATGTCTTTTAAGTCGGCCCACTTCACAAATATTCAGAAAGTCACTTTTAACTTTATTTCTCATAAAGTTAATGTGCTAGGGATTGCCTTGGACACTTTCTCACTTGTTAGGTGCCTAGGTGATGTGAGAAACACTTGTCCTAGGTACACTTTTTAACAGTTGCTCAGTTGAATTCATGAGTTCCCGGATTCCACTTCCTCGAACTCCCTAATCATGAATCTCCCGAAATGAATTACTGAACAACAATTGACATGCATGTCACATAACCTCACTAGTAGATTGCAATCTGTTAGAATATTGTGCTCATTTAACCATAGACAATGTCAAATCATTGTCACCCAACCATAGGCACAAAGCCACCCCCAAGCGCCTTAACTTTTAAGTTTTTATAGAAAGAATGATTTCGGGTAGCCTCACTAGAACCAACAGATAACCAAGAGAGAGAGAGAGAGCGCACCTTTCTCCTAAGGTAGCTCACCAAGCAGAAAGTCCCAAACCACAGACCAAGGCCAATACCCAGCTGCAGTCGTTGCAACTGCACTCTTTCTCTAGACTTGCGCACCACTTTCTGGAATGTGAGTGTGTTACCCAATGATCTCAAGCACCTTCTATTTATACTAATCTAGTGAGGTGAATAGGCGTCCCTTCAAGTAGGGTCGACCTGTTCTTTTCTGCATATACTACTTCAATATTACTTATTCTGCTGAGCTGACTTGTCGTCCAGGGTTTTCACACATATGTTTAGGTTTTCTCTTGCTTTCAGAATATTCTATTCGAGTCAAAGGTTTATCCATGGAGGTACCTCCCGCAGCTACCAAAACATCAACACTCCCTCTTAGCTAGGGAGGTATTTAACCATGATGCTCCCTTCTGGCCTTCATAACCTTGCTTGCTATGCCATGATCCTCTCGTCATGGTTATGTAGACCATGCTACGGGTAGCATCATTACATCACACATGGCTACACCCATGTGGACCTGTCAATCTCGTCTAGGGGCACAACCCGCTAGAGAACACTAGAGTAGTGTGTCACCATCATCGTCATGGGCTACACCCGCATGGCGTGCTCACCCATGGCTACACCCATGTTGTGAGTATCATCATTACTATCATCATTATTCATCCATCTCACATGACATAAGATCTACATGGTCTTCCAGACCGGTAGCATCACCAGAGCTACACAGGCTATCTCATGATCACCCAAATCATATTACGAGCAACACCATCATAGCCATACAGGTTCCCGACTACGCTACTAGCGTACCAAACTGTCTCACTAGTGTAGCAACAACTTGGCATACCAGACCATCTCACTCGAGTAGCCTACAACTTGGCATAAAGCCTACGACTCGGCACAAGGCCTACAACTTGGCATGAAGTCTACAACTCGGCACAAAGGCCTACAACTCTACACAAAGCCTA
Organism: Picea mariana; assembly: GCA_032191745.1. Taxonomy (NCBI): domain Eukaryota; kingdom Viridiplantae; phylum Streptophyta; class Pinopsida; order Pinales; family Pinaceae; genus Picea; species Picea mariana. The sequence continues at coordinate 54,803 of JASDQU010105786.1, forward strand.
CAACTTGACACAAAATCCTACAACTCGACACAAAGGCCTACAACTCGGCACAAAGCCTACAACTCGGCACAAAGGCCCACAACTCGACACGAAGCCTACAACTCGGCACAAAGCCTACAAGATCCTTCTTTTTGAATTTTGCCATCAACTCCCTCTAACCAAGAGAATCCTCGAACCACACTTCTATTTGCTGCATGTCCCTATGCATCCTGCAAAGTGTCATGAAACCTTGCTTCTTCTTGATCACTGACTCCCTCTGAGTCCTTTCAAGTCTTGCTATATTGTGGTAACCTTCTTGGAATACGTAGGATAACTTGCCTGAAATAGAAACAACAAGAGCAAAAGTATTTCCAATAAAATAGCATTTTATATAAGAACATATCGATTTCATGGTAATTCATTATAGGATTACCAAGGTGTCCTACTTGAGAACAAGAACAAGAAATATCTCTTAAAGGAGATGTTAATTCATATTACAAATGAGTACAATAAGCATTTATATTAATAGTACATGCTACTAAGTATTTATTTGTTCTTAAGTATCTATAGGATTGCAATACTCACTGAAGCAACAATAATAAAAATATCAAACTTGATATGCAAACCTAGAGTCTGGCTATTGTTCCGCTTGAGTTGCTTTTCTTCTGAGACAAGTATTCTTTCCATCCTAGAGAGTGTGTTGTTCCTTTGAATGTATTAGATCTGATATCTTTCTGGCTCTACGATTACTTCTTGGACAAAGATCCATTTTCTTTCCAGAGATTCCGATCTGCAGTAGTTGCTTTTTTTTATTTCTCCTACTCCACGTTCATGTGCTTGGAAGCTCCAAAAATCAAACTCTTCATCCTTTGATGGCTGCTCTTTAGTCTGTGGTTCCATAATTTTTCCCTTTGTTCTTTGCAAGGATGATGTCAATCCTGGTCTTCCATGCTCTACCAAGAGACCATGCTTCTGCTATGTCACTCTGATTTTATGGAGGAAGTCATGATTGTCTTTGACTTTGACCTTGACCAGTCTTTTGACTTTGACGAGTGAAACCTTGACTTTGACCAATCAAACATTGACTTTGATCCAAAAATTTAACTTTGACGTTTTTGATGCCCGAGGGCACCAGGAGATGCGCTGGGTTAGGGCGCACTAGGATAACCAAAAATTAGTTCCAATACTTCACAGAAACTTTCACTGCAACCGGTGCTTTAACTGGCACTGCAACTGGCACTGCAGCTGCTGTTGGAACTGGCACGAAGGAACTGGCAATGCAGCTGCAATTGTGCTACAACGAGCTTGACAAAGAGCTGCGGATCTACCTTCCAGTGGTTAGACTGTTCCGAAGGTGGTGTGGGCCCATAACCTGTTAGAATATTGTGCTCATTTAACCATAGACAATGTCACATCATGGTCACCCAACCATAGGCACAAAGCCACCCTCGAGCACCTTAACCTTTTACAGAAAGAATGATTTCGGGAAGCCTCACTAGAACCAATAGATAACCAAGAGAGAGAGAGAGCGCACCTTTCTCCTAAGGTAGCGCATCAAACAGAAAGTCCCAAACCACAGAACAATACCTTTCTTCTAGGGTTCTCACACATCTGTTTAGGTTTTCTCTTGCTTCGGGAATATTCTATTCGAGGCAAAGGTTTATCCAAGGAGGTTAATACCTCCCGCAACTACCAAAACATCAACAGGATCCACATGCATGTCTCTCCAACTAATAAGGGATCTTTCCCTAGATCCACAACCTCTGAACTAATTGGGAAACAATCCATTTTGAGTTGTTAACTGATCCCTTTCTGTCTTCAAAGCACATGCTTTCTAAAATGCATAAAATCCCTTTTCTTCAATATATTTTTCACCACTGACAACATCCAATGGATCTTCAATCATGGCTATACTCGCTATATGTTGTCTATCTTTGACCTTTCCTTTAAGAACACCATTGGTTTGTTGTCTACAATTCCAAAATGTATGACCCAACTTCTTGCAATAGTGGCATTGTATTTCCTCTTTATCTTTCGCTGATCTATTGCAGTTGTTTCTTGCATTATTGCATAGAATGCAAGTTCCGATTGGCTAGCAATGCTGGAATCATTTTGTCTAGACTTTGTGAAGGTAGTTCACTCAGGGTAAAGATAGCACTACTGTCTTTAGGCGGCAAATTGTTCAGGAGAATAGCCTTGGCATCGTCCTCATCAACTACTGTCTTGACTTCTGCAAGTTGTTTGATAATAGATCTTAGATTGTTGACGTGACTTGACATGGTGGCTTCAGCTAGCATCTTAAAAATGAATAACTTTAATTTCAGGGAAAATTTCGCATTCACTACTTGTGCCTCGAATAACTTGTTGAGATTCTCTTAGATCTCCTTGGATGTTTTGTCTAGATCTACGTGATGTAGCTCTGACTCTGAGATGGCAAGGCCAATAATGGATTTTTCGTTATCATCTCTGCTCTCCCATTCTATCAAGTTGTTCGGATTTGTAAGTGCTGCCTCGGTTCCTTTGACAATTCCCCAAAGGTTTTTATTCTTTAATTGCATGTGGATCTTCACTTTCTACGTATGGAAATTGAAACCTGAGTACTGAAGAAATCTAAGGTCCTAACAGGCTGCCAACTAGGTTTGTCTTTGACCTGAGATTGGCTCTGAATTTCAACTGTCTGACACTTCTTTTCTGCTGTTTTATAACAACAAACCATTTAGGAACTTTTCTGCTATTTAGTTATAGTTACATAAGCTTTTAAGGTGCTCTAACATGTAGTTTTGGTAGCCCATAGGTTAGCACATGCATACCTCAAATATATAACACACCTTCAGATCTTTACAACTAGTATAATGTTGTTCTAAACTCTAGCATATATGAAAATAGGACACAAGAGTTTTTGGTCAACACGACCCTGGATAAAACCCCCCGGGGAAAACCAGTTTGGAATATAAGTCTATATATGTGATGTAAAGAATGAGAGATACAACACGTACATGAAACAAATGAACCTGATACAAAGGAAACCCCTCTCAAGATGCCATACAAGTCCAAGAAGGTGAATGTGCCCAAGCATGGTGTGCCCTTCTCCTTTGTTGCTCAATCTCACTCAAACCTTGCACTGTTGCTCCTTGTTGCCTTGTAGAAGAAACCCTTGCTCACAAACCTGACCTTATGTGCTACCTCTCCAACAAGGCACTCCAACCAACAATTTGACAAGTGTAAGACCTCCCTGCTAGGTGTGCGCCCTCCTCCTATAGTGCACCCTCCTCCAAGCAAGCATGAACACCACAAAACAATGGAAGCCAAAGCCTCATAGAGCCCTCCATGGAAGGAGGCACCCTTGCTGCCCTCATCCAATGCTTTCATTCCCATCTCCATTGCTCTCCTCTTCCTCTCCAAGTGAACAAAAGATAGAATGAGCCTCCTTAGGCTCTATGCGCCCCTCTTGAACCTCCATAAGGAAACCTAAGAGATGGATGGATAAGATCTCTCCATACATTCTCTAATCAAAGGTTGAGATCATCCCACAATAATCTCACTCACAAACCCACTTTGGGTTAAGTTCCCTAAGTTCACTTTATGTACCCTCATTCACCCACAAAGTGAATAATTAGTCACTTTTGCCTAAGTGACAAAAATTCAACTTTTTGACTTAAGTGAATTCAAAGTTGAATTAAACATAAAGTATAAGGTACATAGTGCCAATGTATTTCCCACTTGTGGTTAGAGACTCAAAACGACAAGGGGACCACTTCCCAAGATACCCAAATCTCAACAAGTACTTCTCTAACGACATCTCCATGATTGATCCGATCTGATCTTTTTCACTGCTAAAAAGTAATTTCCGACGGATGCAAAGAAAGGTTACACAAGCCAGAGCTGTAGATACTACAAATCTGAGAGAGATCAGCTGTAGAACTGCAATAAAACCCTTGCAACCTCTGTTGAGAAAATTAAGAAGGATCCTACATTAAATCGCGGATAAAAAAACAAAACTTGGATTTGAATGAACTTGTTGCTAAACACCCTCAAATTGTGGCACTTCATGGCTCTCAGACTATTGAAGTCATAAGAGTGGAAACCTTGTCTTTCAAAGGCTCGAGAGTCTTGATCCGACTTCTTGCTCTGATACCATATTACAAAATGAGCTATATTGCTAAATGAGGAAACCCTAGATAGGGTTGAGTCACATAACTAAGCTTAAAGAAATATACTCATAATAACACCATATGATATTATCAATGAATAACTGGTGCATCTATTACAAAGGAGTTTACCTCCTTATATATCAATGTTCATTAAGCAAATCATTTCCACTTATGAATGTGGGATAGATTGCTTTACACAAAAAGTGAACATCAACATATTCTAAAGTCACAAAGTGACTTTATTACATAGTAAGCCTTATATCTCTAATAAAATATACAAGGTTACACCGAATAGGTACACCCTATAAATTGAATAGGAGCCAACAAAGAGACATCTTAAAAATAAGGCACAACTGTCCAGAGGGATGAGAAAATTAGGTTTGGTCATCATCCAAATCAGTGTTGCATATGCCATTACCTAGAGCTTGTTAAATAATATCATTTGTTGAGTGCATTGGAATGATAAGGCCTTAGGAAGTTAGCCTTAGGTGGCATTAAAATGACACTGATGGTGGTTGAGGACCGAAGTAGAGACTGAAGAAGTAGAAGCACTCCTAACACTCAAGGTCAAAGAATTCATAGTAGTAGAGAAGAAGCTAGTAATACATCTATGAGTGGGTGGTTTGTAGGTTGGCTTGTAATAGTGTGTGTTGGAGCAAATTTGGTCCTTCGAGGAGTCATTGAAGTGGAATGGGTTGGAGCTTGGGTGTTGGGCAAGGGAACAAATCTAGACAATCCTAGTCTTATCCATCTTAGTTGCTATGAGGTTCTTTGTCCCCCTCAACGCTTCTTGGACCGAGTAAAAGGAGTTAATTTGTGATAGAAACATTAGAAAGATCGTGAGAAAATATGTTCTTCAATGGTGTAGTCTTTAGCCACAATTACATATTTGTATTGTTTGTTACGAAATTAAAGATATATCTTTGGTTGACTATAGATCTGACTCAAAGTATACTGCATGACAAAAATAATGTTCCTCACATGAGGATATTAAAAGTAGCTAATCATTACAAAAAGACTCATCAAGTTAGCTATAGTTCGTATTGAGTGTATAATAGTTTGAACTTTGAGACATTATTTTAACTACCTGCAAGCATAGAATGCCAACTCTCTTCATATGTTTAAAACCTTTGACCTTGTTTTCCCCTTAATTGTTAGATGACCTACAAACATTCAATGAGAGAAAACTAATCATTTAACAAGAGGATGAACCTTGTTAAAATTGAAACTATTGAAATTAATGTAGCTGCAAGAGCCATTCTACGGAGGATGGAAAAGACCCTTCTACGAAGGATGGAAAAGACCCTAGCTGTGGACTAGGCCCCCCAACACACTCTTGGGGTTTCTTGGTATGAGACCAAGCAGTGAGAGCCATGGAAAAAGACCCTAGTGAGGGCCCCCAATATATGACTGGGGTTCTTGGTCTTGGACCAAGTAGTAAGTCCCTAGATGCGTCTAGGGCCCCTGGATGTGGTCCAGAGAATCCTTGCCCGGTGCTTGGATTGATCCTTGGATATGTTCCTTGGTGGTTGATATAAGTCCCTATATGTGTCTAGGGCCCCTGGCTGTGTTCCAGGGAATCCTTGCTCAATGCCTGGATTGATCCTTGGATGTGTTCCTTGGTGGTTGGTATAAGTCCCTAGATGTGTCTAGGGCCCCTGGATGTGTTCCAGGGAACCCTTGCTTAATGCATGGGTTGATCCTTGGTCTTGTACCTTGGTGGATAAGACCTTAGATGTGTTCTAGGGCCCCCAGATGTGTTCTGGGGCAAAGTGGTCTTTGACTAGGTAGATCTTGGTATAATACCAAGATGTGTTGATGTGTGATCCTCTTCCTCTCTCCCGGAATGGTCCATGAGACCTAGGAGTGCCTATGAAGATGGACATGACCACATTGTTGATGTACCCCCTTATGCAGTGATGATAAAGTTTATAGGTCACTATGAGACTCATGTGGAAATGTTTTTCCATTATGGAATCCCCCTTGACTTTTTGTTTATTGTTGCTTTCTTTGGGGTTTTCTATCTATGGCAAAATTGTCCCTCAGTTCTCTTTGACAGAGATCAAACCCTAGAGGTTTGATCTATGAACTTAAACTAAATTTGAGCATACTTACAGAGACATACATCTCACTTGTGACAGGTACATCTCTCATTGATTCAGGAGGTAAGTTAAAAGTTATTTCATAACTCAGAAATTTTATTTGCTTCAGATCTTTATTCTTTATGCTGATCTAGTAATCAGAAATTTTAAAAAGGCATTTTTTGTTTCATTTTTTACCTATTCCTAACAGAAACTAAAAAAACAATTGAAACAATTGATATATTTCACCTTTTGGATGAACCTTTGTTTTCCTACTATTATCTCGATGGACTCATCTAGATTATTGGCTAGGTCAATTTCAACATAGGCCTATTTTCTGATATAGGGGAGAAAAGCCAATGAGGCTCAAAATAGATAACCTTGCCAACTGGGGCTAGTAGTTAGTTTTAAATTTGCCAAAGTGACAGGTGAATGCTAGGGAATTTCATCCATATGGGACATTTGATCTTACACTAATTGATTGGTCGAAAATGTTTCTTTCCAGTAGAAGATAATCCCCATGCTCAAGAAAATGGAAAATAAAGAACCTTTGGTAATGTTCTTGATATTGACCTAAGGTTGCAGGAAACTTCACACCCACCCTCGTTTCAGTCTCCTGGAATGTTCTGAATACTGAAATTTCATGTTTAAAGTTAAAATACATGCACACACACAAATTTATTGGTTTCCCTTTGTCATCAAAGGGACTTAACAAATGTTTGACAAGCCAGATTGGTTTAGGTGGATGTTAATAGGATACTTTATACTTTATGTATATATATATATATGGTGCACTTAATTTTAGTATTTTATTTTAGATGTTCCTTGGTTTCCTAAAATTCTTGAAAGGGCTGTTTTCAAAACCATATAGAAACATCAAATGCCTTTTTGTGTTATGTAACTTAGGGGTTAGACAAGGGAAAGCCTTAGGAAGAATGAGAGGAATCTCTTTTTTGACATGTGGCAGTGCACGTGCCCACAATAATTATTGTCAATTTTGAGGATTTGTGATTGAAATTTCATACCGTCCCTTAAATTAGGGATAAACTCTATTTTTTGTCAATCTAAAATGTTACATAAATTATAATGAATACCATTTTATATCATGCACTGATATCTTTGCACCCTGCAACACTTCACATCTATAGATAGTAGAAGAAATGTTAGCATGCAATCCTCCTACTGAAAACTCTACCGAGAATTGTCATTCATTTATCCTACTCGGTAGCTTGAGTGGGGGGATAGAGTTTGACCCAATGTTTCTAGACTGTAGTGGAAGTGAGAGCGCCATTTCCAAAAAACGGTAAACCCCAAGAGCGCAAAGCATTTTGTATATAGTATATATTTATTATTATAAAGAATATATATTAGAGCATCAACCATTTAGTACAAGTCTCATGACTTTGTAACTAGTAGTTAACCACTGGAAGTTACAAAGTTAAAAATCAAAGAACTTAAAGTAAAATAGAAATGAAGTTGAACTAGATAACATCAACAATCTAGCAGTTTCAAAGTTATAAACTAGACATTAGGAACTAGCAATTCTCAAAACTCTAATCACTGATGGGTGAAATGGATCAATGAAAATGTAATGAGAAGGGAGGAGGGATTAGTGATTTTTATAATCTCTAACGGTTAACCTTCTTTGATAAGGTGTGGGCCCTGTTGGGGCCTTCCCATATGCTCCAATTAAAAAATAAAAGGAAAGACAAAATTAGGGATATTTCCCTTGTATGGGGAGTGCTCTTGGGAGCGCAGCCCCTGTCAAGAGTGCTTGGGAGCATGTCTGCCTAGTTTGGGAGCACATTCTGCAAAATTGCCCCTGATCAAGAGTGCTTTAGGAATGCTCTCCCATTCAGAAAGGGAGGGGGAGGGCTGCTCCCATGCAACACTGGTTTGACCAGATCCAAACCCCCCATGCAGAAAAAGACACACATGGTTGATGCCACTTGATGTACAGTGCCATTCCTCTTGCAGATAAGATGAGATCAGATAAATATATTAATGTCCGACAAATGACCACTGAAGTAGGTCAATGGGACTGTTAGGTGCAATGATGTCAATACAAAGCGGGAGCGCTAAAGCGGCTCCTATATAAAAGAAATTAGTAAAATAGAAAGAAGTCCAAACTAAACCCTAGAGAGCCAACTCCGAAGATGGAGAGGCGATCTAGGAGAGAGATGTACAAGGTGAGTGGATCTAGAACCTGTGGCGCCAGTGGTACAAGGTTACCCTGGTCCACTGGATCCACTTCTCCTACCATCCGAGGCCGAATGGAGAAAACTCAAAATGGATGTCTGTCCGAAAGAGGAATCGGAAGAGGAGCTGGAATGAGTGCTGTGCTGCTGTCTATGAGGAAAAATCCATCGCTTTGGTCTGGAGGAGATCATCCGACGACTGGCAGAGAAGGATTTAGATGGCCCTGGCTCACTGATTTGTGACTCCATCAGCTTGTCATATCTATCATCATTCATATATAGTCAAGAAAGGTGAAAGAATAATGAAGCTTGTTGACCCTTGAAGGTTGTACGGTATTGCAATGAAAGGTATTTTCCCTTGGTGCAGGAAATAATATGTAAATGCTTTAGCCCCAAAGGTGGTAGCCACCTGAAAGCTATTTGTACATCTCACTTCTATATTTAAGTGGCTGCTTTCCTCATTAAAATATTTATTTTTAACTGTAAATTCTGCCTATTGGTTAATACATTAAACTTTTAAGATGTACAAGATCATTCTACGTTTACACGTGTCTTCCTAGTTAGGTCAGTAACACTACATGTGATTTGGAACCTTAAACATTTCTACTCTTTTGATAGCTTAGGATATAGGTAAAGGAAAATAGGAGAGGCATCTTTTTGGTTGCTTTAACAGTAAATGTGCTTGTTGGAACCACTGTCAGTTTGTATTGATTGAGAGACTGGAGTACAATTTTTGTATGGTCCCTCAAACTAGGGATCAAATATGTTATTTTGATATGTCTAGAGTGTGGTATAAATTTATAACACCACTGTAAGAATAAACGTTAGATTATGAGGTTGCATCATGTAGGTTTTAGTATTGACATTGTGCATTACTAGGTTGCAATCTTTACACCTTTCTTGGTTGCAATCTTTACACTTTTCTGCTACCAAGTACAGTCGGACTTCTTGTTCTGTCATTGTTGTGTTTGTTGTTAATGCTTGCACATAGCAGAGGCATGGTTTGATCAATGGATCCTTTTCTGCACATTGCAGATAGAAGAGAAAGAAGAATCAGTCTGGGCATCTGCGTTGAGTTGCTTAATGTATATGATCTGTGACAGAGGAAGGATCCAACGATGTCGCTTGAATGGACTTGATATCAGGGTAAGGATGACACAGTCAAATAAATCTTTTGATTTATGCCCATAAAAATTGGCTAATATATTGAAATGTTGTGATTGCATGTGTTAACCTTGTGGGGTGGCCCCAATGACAATAAATCATATTTTTCCTAAATATGGGCATTTAAAATTTGGAAATAGATAAAATGCCATATTCCAAGTATAGTTCCTAATGGGAGTTACTTCATTTATACAAATTGTGTATTATTGCAAGAATGCTTACAAGACAGTTTTTCCCCACAGTGGTTCATCTCTCAACTACTTCAATTAACATGAGGTCTACTCTTGAGTCTTACCATGCCAAGAGTAACTCACTTTTCTTATTACTGTCACTCTGTGCCTTATCCTTATTACTGTCCCTTGACTTCAGATTTTCATGTGCCATATATAAGATGAATGAAGATATCATTGATGACACAATCTTAATTATTTGGTAGGAGAGATGAATTACTGCAATAGATCTACAGAATATATCATCTATACTTTGTTAAGCTCTTTTGTCTGTCTACTTTTTTTGATTGAAATGCTTCTATTGAACACGAGCAAGCAGAAATTATTGAATGTGAGATGTTCAATGTGATAGAAACGTCTCATGTGCTGCAGAGCATGCATTTGCCTAAGAGGCTGCGACCACGGGAATCTATTCTGCCAAAGTGGCCCAGGACTTGTGGCCCCATCTAACTTCTCAAATATTGGCACAAACAAAAGCACAAGCACAATCAGGAAACTTGTTGTTGGAGAGACTTGAACCCCGGTTGGGGTGATAGCAGTGCACTGGTTTCACTGAGCCGGCAAGTCACAACGAATGACATACGCTTCTTGGATCCTGATGAATCTGATGACTTGGTGATTTTGAATGGTATTCCTTGTTTCCTTCACTCTGGTAGATTCATGTGTTCCCCTATGTCGTGGGAGGTAGTGTAGTAGACTAAGTCCTAGCCAACGAGGATATGCTTCATTATATCTACCAACTCTTCATTACCTAGATGCCCGTCGCTGACCACACCCTCCTCTCCTTTTCCCTTTGTATTGACCTTTCCCCTCCCCTCAGCCCCACTCCCTCCTTAGAAATTCCCCATGCCATCATATGCTTCAACGATAGGGACTAGGATGCCTACATTGCTTGCCTTTGTGAGCTTGTCCTCCCTTGTCTCCAATTTTTCATCCCTTGGATCAACCTCCTCTAAGTACGACTATTTATCATCAGTATTCAGAAAGTGGTCGTGAACTATTACACTCACACCACCAAATTTCCCCTCCTACTCTAAGTTCAATTCTAGTCCCATGAATAAGTGGTATGATGAGGAGTGCAAAACCTTTCATAAACGCCTTCGTTACACCTTCCACAACTCCACTTCCTACACATCGGTATAGACATTTGATTAGTCACACCTAACTTTGCCACTTCCCCAAAATTTTATGGCATACCATTTTCTTTTGTCACTCTCGCTTACTTGCCAATCTCATCCCTCAGTTTGTGTTCAACCACACCATTTCCCTTTGTGACTTCCATGGATAATCCCCCCTGTTAGAGTCACCTCACTGCCATCCTCTTGCCACATGTTCTATTACACGCATATTAGGGAGGCAATTTGGGAATTGAACACTAGCAGGGCTATATATGAGGAGGGGTTCTAGGAAGAGCTCTTCAAATGTGGTACACACTTTTGCATGTGCATCACATTGCTGATTTGCTTAAGCACGTTGTATGCTCAGGGTTCCCACTATCTTGGTCCCACCATATCATCCACTCGATTCAAAAATCGGGCTGTAGTGCAGATTTGAATAACCACAGGACAATCATGGTGGGACACACATTCTTGAAGCTCTACACCACTGCTGATCTGAAATGGATCTGCAACAAATACAAATGGATGAAGACTCGATACACAAGCATTCAACAATCGTTGACGGTTGAAAAGAGAAAAAAAGAAAGGACAATGCAAGCATTATGAAGTTAAATGAAGTAAGAAAAAAAGGAATTGGATGAGAAAAGGATGAAATATGAGAAAGGACATTGAGGAATGGGAAATGAAAGAACAAGGATACTCAGTCTTCCGTTTATTGCAGCACTGCCTATATCTTCCTGTAATTTGACTCACAAAGGGTCTTTTGGCTGAGAGGAGAGGATGCAAAGAAGAGGCTGGCTATGTGAAATGTTGAATGGCCCAGAGAGCCAGGAGCTACACTGTAACCCTGCAGTTGTTGAAAAAATAACATTGAGCAACCATTTGAAGCTGGTTTTCCTGTTTGAGTTTTCAGAGTAAAATTTCTGTGTTGATTTTGAGTTTTATTCTGTCATGGGGTTCGCCGAACTTCAATGTTGAGGTTCAAAATTTGGCGAACCTAAAATTTCTTTAGAGGTTCATCACACCTCATGGCCATTGACTGAGTCCACAACTCAAGCTTGTATCCTTGTGTCACAACTCAAGGTCGTAATCTATCCTTGCAGTTTCCATGTCCGTTATAACATTTATATGTTTATTGATGTCGATTCTTACTATTTTATGTTATATTTCATTTTGAAGATTATATATATAGAGGAACCTAATGGTGAACCTCATCGAAAAATTTGAATTCGAACCAAACCTAATATTTGTTGAACTCGAACTTGAACCTGAACCGTGTGACTTATGTTTTGTTGTGGTTCTTGTGTGATTAATTGCTGTGTTTGTATGGGTTAATGCTTGTACAATTTGGCAATTCTTGTCGTTCAATCGATTCACAGTTATATTGAATTAGTGGGCAATTCCCTTTGGTTTAATTGAATCACTATTGAGTTTCTAGTGTTCACACATGGGTTAAAGGGAGCATAGCCTATGAATCTTGTAATTTCCTGTGAATATATATATATATATATATATAACAGCAATTTACTCTCCATGAATGCCATGAATGTGATATCATGCTTGGATTCCATATCTGTCCGACGAGTGGTTGATTGCAACAGTAGAAGACTCAGGTCGTCCATCTATTGTCTTGGGGAAATTGAAGGCTGAGATAACAGAGCTGTTACTCCATATCTGGCCAATTTCTAATTCCAGCCCCTTGAATTTAGCAAGCAGTTCGTTTTCAGACCCTTGGCAATGTTTTATGAGCCACATAAGGTGTATTCTGCCACCAATATATGAATCGATCTCTCAGCATTCCCATTGAATGATTGCCCGTGGTAAGTCGTGAAGGGAACAGAGTGCTTCAGCTGGAATGTTTTGATTATATCCCTCAGTAGGCCATGTGGTCAAGAGAACACTCAGCCATTAATGTTTCCTACAGCCACACACTGGTAATTAAGAGACATTAATGCTCTATAAGAGGGCATGCTGTAGAGATGATGATAAATGGTAATAAATTGTTTTGGCTTTGAAAACATTGCGAACATTAAAATTCCCTTGGTAAAAATTCGACAGTAATTAAATATCTAATTGCTGGTCTGAATTTCGATATATAAATGTTCAATGCTGGTAATGTTGGCATCCAAGAAAGCATTGCTGTTCTGTTTAATGCTGGAGTGATATACGTATATTCCTTGTTATTGATGTTGAGAACATTGCATGGAGCAAAGTGTTGCTTGTCATTTGTTAATGCTGGAGCAAGTTATTTATTTGCAATGGGAATGATATCCCTAATGCTGGAGCGTTCTATTTGATTGCTGTTGGTTTGACAACATTCTTTTCCTTTGTCAAAAACTTAAGGGGGATCTTATTTGTTAATGCTGGAGAATTATTTATATGTTTTGTGTTTGGAGCATTGTGGAAAAGGTGATGGGTAAAACTTTGGTGTAGGCTGCATTGTGATTGGACACCACAATTAAGAGAGGTTCTATAACCTGTTGCTATGCTGGCTCAAACTCTGCTCAATAGTTCTTGCTTGCCATAGATCCTTTGGAGGGTGTGTAATATGGAGAAAAAGATGTTGGGCTGAGTTTTGTATACTTGACTTCTTGTGGGTTGACATCACACATTGGGTTGGTTTTATTTTTTTAATTGGCACTCATCTGGACCTGCACATACAAACCCAAGCATTTGGTGCAGTTATAAAACCAAGCACTCGAGGAGGTGTCCATGTCCACGTATTACATATGTGAGCAATTGGATTTGAATCCTTGACAGATTTTTGCACAAACAGATTAGGAGGGTGTGTCATTCGTTTGGCATTTGGAAACTGAGCATTGCAAACAGAAAAGAACATGAGCCATTGGAAGTAGAAGTACAGTGAGACAGATTACATATGCAGATGTTGAGCGTGCGCATTGTTCTGGTGGGCTTGAGTACATGGAAATAATTCAATTGCATTGATTGAATTAGAGACCTGTCGTTAGTTAGCATATTACACAGCAAAGGTTCATTTTGTTATTGCATTGTCAGTTGTTTGTTTATGTGCAGGTTACACTGATAATAGAAGCCTTGTAAAACAAAGATCTCTGCTTAAATTCAAGACCAGAGACAAGATTTTCTCTCTGTAGAGGATCCATGTTGGCGAGTCATGAGGGCTATAAATCCCGTGTTTACAGATCAACTGACCTTTATTTGCAGTGATCTGTGGAGCTTGAGAGGAGAAACCTTTAGGGTAGGGGATAGGCAAGTTTCAGACCATGGTATGAAACATTGGATCTTATCCTCGCCCTGCGGGCCATTATTGAGGAGGCAAGACACTACCCTTCAATCTAGTACTAAGTAGCACTAAAGCACTAAACCATAACCAATAAAGTAGGTAGACCAAGGAAACCTTGCAAAGTGTCAGATATCCAATTGTAAAATCAGCGATAAGGGTATGTTCTTGGTAAGTCAATGTGCAATCAACCATAATAGAAGGGGGCTAATCACTCTCATCATTTGAGCCCGTAATGGTTATGTAAGCGCTAAGAACCTGGTGGATAGTATCCTCGGTGTTCAAAAAACAAGGTATATCCACATAGGTTGAACACCTTAAGGAAACTGCTCATGCACACAAGTCAAAGATCAGTGCACTAATGTTTACGTGGTTAAAACCCTCAGAAGGAAACAGTCCATGACCCCAACCAACGGGACCACTTGAGGCAATATATTAATGAAAAATAAAATAGATTACATGAACATCTTTCACAATCAATATTTAGCAAATGACTCTCCATGCTCTTTAAATAGAGGTCATGGACCAGTTGGGTGTTAAGCCATATATCAAGTGCTGTTAGTATCAAGGAAACGATGAACTGTTGGATCACTTTATGTGTAGAACATAACAATGATTGTCAGATTAGTTAGTACAAAAACACACTAAGGAAACACACTAAAGAAACATACTTTACCTAAAGACACATTAGGCCAAGTTGATCTTAACTAACTCCTACGTGTCTAAATATCCTAACACTCAGGTGAGTAGCTTGAGTCAATTGGACCCTGTGGAGTAATCTTTGGTGCCCTCAAGATCCTCCTGTTGGTGGTTGAGGAGGAGGTCAAAGGCAAGGGGAATGCACTCCTAGCATCCAAGGTTGAGGAATCTCTACTAGTTGAAAAGAAACCGATAATATATGTCTGGGATGGTGCCTTGTGGTGATGTCAATGTTGAATATGTTTTTTCCTTTTTGAAGTCCTAGTCACAAAACAATCCGATTTCTTCATGATATTCGCCGAGGGACAGTGTCAAATTGATCTCAATCTGTTACACTGGGTAGTAGCTGTAGGGCATTTAGCTCTACTAAAGCATGTGACAAGATGGAAGAAGCAAGTGATTCATATAATTGTCATGGGGGGACTCTAAAGTAGGCCATGTATGAGGTAACAACGTTTTTGATGTATAAGGCCAAGCATTGCTAGTCAAGGTATCCGAAGAAAACGAA
>JASDQU010105786.1:70209-85357 GCA_032191745.1 Picea mariana
GAGGGAATCATTAGATTTTATTTGATTTCATTGGAGATGACTCATGATGATGAGATACATTTGTCACTTATTATATTTTTTGATGATATTTTGAGGCTTTAGACTCAGTAGTCAGGACATGATTCAGTGTTGGTCTATAGACTGTGATGTATTCGAGTTTACTAGACATCTTATATATCTTATATATGAGTTCTCTTTTCATAATTATGTGGAAATGCATTTATTTGATGTTGTTGATGCTTTAGATATTTAAAAAATTGAAAAAAAATGAATATTTTTGTATTTTTTTCCTCCTTGCGACATTTTCCGATATTTACCGATATTTTCGCCGATATTTACGATATTTTCATTTTCGGACCCTCGGCGATATTTTGCCGTTGCCGATGTTGGTAACACTGCATAATAGATTGTCCATATGCAGATAAAACGTTCCTTCATTTCCACCTCATTCAATGAGCAAAGTTGGAAGATAAAATATTCTCTTTTGTCGAGAAAAGTATTTGAAATACAACAAAAGCATGTTTGGGGATCAAGTTTTTTCATGCATTATGAAATCAATTAGAGGCCAAAACATTGTGGAAGAAAACAATAAAGAAAACTATAGCGAACACAAGAAAAATAATATCTTTATCAATTTATTCAAGTAAGAAATACAGACTCTTTTCTTTGATTAAGATTTTCCAACTGGTCATACTTTCCTGTGAGCATTAATAGTTTTTATTTATTTTGAAAAATACGTCTTATATTTACAGAAAAATATTTACAAATAGTGAGTCAAAAGGTGGAAGGGTCTATACAATGGACCTTGTAACCTCTTTTGTAAAGCTACTAATTCTGATGTAAAATTGGGATATGCTACGGAATCTAAAGCTTGAGCATCTTTAATCAACAAGGCACCCTTAGCCAAAAGCTGATGGTGTACCTTATCACACCATGGCACAAAAAGCAGACAAAGAGCTAGGGTCATGCTTAGAAACAAGCTTACCCTTGATCTTCCAGGGGGAAAATAAGGCGGAAATTCTCAAGCATTGCCAAATCCCAATGAAGGACAAACAAACTAGACAGCCACAATCATCAACCAAAGTGGCACGCTAGTGAATCCTGCCCTGAAAGAGAACTGAATAGTGATCTTGAATGTATTTCCAGCAACTCTTAATGAATTGGTACCCCCAAAAGATGTGCTTCATTGTCTTCAAACGGTGGCAACAATGGCAAAGACCATCAAAGAACCCACTCTTTGCCAATTGGACCTTAGAGGGGAGCCAATGGTAGATGACATGTCATGCAAATACTCTTAGCTTATAAGAAAGCTGGATGGATGCAACAGTGTGAAGTATGCACACCCACCTATCCTTTGGATCAATTGACACCCATTTCGCCTTGAGAACTAGGGATAACAGATGCTGCTGATGCAACAATGAATAAAGTCGCTGTGAATCATACTGCTGCAAGAACTGACCAAAACTTCAATCCCAATCCCTTCAAAATGGCTCTGACATCTCAATGTTCATTTTGAACATCTTTGGCTGGGGGATGAGCCCTATCAACTCCATAATTGATGGTTTGTCAGGGAGGAGCAGACCATACTCCTATCATCTATTCCAAAGAAGGCCAATCCTTCTAGGAGTGAGTAGCTACATCCCACAAATCTTCCCCCCCAAAATTGTTAAATTTGGCAGCATCGACAGTCATTCTTCAACGAGAGGCCATAGAGGTCACCTTGAGGCTAGCCAGTGAGATTTGGAGAATCAACAAGTCTTGTGAGGTATTGACAAAAGCCAGGGGGAATGTACAACCTCTGTGAGTCAAACCAAAAGTCAGGACGAACGAGATGCTATGTAAGTCTAATGCAAAAATCAGGGGGAACGTACAACCTTTGTGAACATAGATAGTCTAGTGCAAAAGTCAGGGGGAACGTACAACTTCTGTGAGCATAGAAAGACTAGTGCAAAAGTCAGGGGGAACGTACAACCTTTGTGAGCCTAGTCAAGCCTTGTGAGCCATGAGCAAAAGTCAAGGCATCTAGCAAAAGTTAGGTTGAATATAAAATTCCTATGAGCTAGAAACAAACAATATTTCTAATATTGCAAATGATATAAATGTATTGATCTAATGCATTGGCACTTGTAACATTATCCACCATGAAGAGGAATTCGAATTGCTATGTTAAGAGTCGAGTTGTAGAAGTCATAGTTGCATGTCAAGGTCAAAATCAAAGTTGTCAAGTTGTTGCATGTTGCATGCATGACATGCATTGCATGCATGTCTAGTTGCATGTTGCATGCATGCATGACATGTGCATGCTAAGTTAGTACACATGCATGCCAAGTCAAGGGTGAGTTGTAACTGAAGTCTCAAGTCTAGTTCTATTCTCGAACTAAAGTGTGATGCTGAGTTATGTCAAGCATGCCTTCTTACATCTAATTCAAGCCCTCTCCTCTTCTCCTATTTCATTCCTTTATAAGCAGAGGTCGACCTCCTCTCCTCTACACAATTTCAATGCAAGGTAAAGGTGAAGCTAGAGGCAGCATTGCAAGTGCTAAACAGAGGCACATATCATTCCTATAGAGGTTGCTATACAGAGGCGCATATCAGTCCTATAGAGGCTGCATTATAGAGGTGCATATCATTTCTATAGAGACAACATTACATAGGCACATATCAGTACTATAGAGGCAGCATTAGGAGTGCTAAACAAAGGGCGCATATCAGTCCTTTAAAGGCAGCTGTTCCAATGCTACTTAGAGGCACGTATCAGTCAAATAGAGGCAACATCAACAACCCATATCAGAGCTAATATATTAGTTCTTAATCAGTCTTTGATGGCAACTCAGATACTTCTTTAGTGCTGGCCTGTAACAAGAGTCTAGATATCAACAAGGTCTCTTAGTTCACCGTCTAGGTTAGAGTCAACTTGGAAAGCTCTTTAAGAGAAGAGTATTCATGGTGGATATTTGTAAGTGATCTTACATTATTAATGCAATAAAGGAGTATCGTTTGCTGGGGTTTTTCTCCCTGTATAGGGTTTCCCCAGGGGATACGTGTTGTTGATGTGCATGCTTACGTATCTACATGATTATTGCTATTCAATTATGATTCTATATTGTTGAAATGTATTAAGCTGGAATCAAAGTGTTGAAGAAAATAAATAAATAATTCGCATAAGAAATCAAGCTCATAATTTAACATGGTATCAGAGCTTAGGGTGTGTTAAGCTTGTTGAAGCACAGCAACAGGTACACTCAGATCCAAGCGAGATTGATTAAGTTTCTAGTGTGAGGTCCATGACATCCTCCATTTCAGTCAGGGCTGAGGATAAGCTCGAAGGAGCTGCCAACTTCAATGTGTGGAAGCTCCAGATAACAAATATCTTGCAGGAGCATGATATTGAGCAGTATGTGACCACAATGGTGGAGGAACCCACCACTAATGCAGGAAGAGCAACCTTCAGGAAGAGTCAAGCAAAGGCTAAGAGAATCATCTTTGACTTAGACAAAGACAATATAATGGCAGTGATGACTTCGTTAATGACTGCCAAGGACTGTATGGATACCTTGGTGAATCTGTATGAGAAACAGGCTCCAAGTCAGAAGAGGACACTTTAGCACAAGCTTAAGTATTTGAAGATGGAGAAAGGTGAATTAGTAGCATCTTTCTATTCCAGGATAGCCCAGATTAGAGATCAACTTTTGGTCACAGGGGTCACAGTGGACGATGATGACTTAGTGCAGGCCATATTTGATGGTCTTCCTTCTTCATGGGAGACCTTCTTATCCAGTGTAAGTGGGAGAGAGATTCAACCCATGTTTGAGAGGTTATGGCATGATTGCCTCTAGGAGGAGAGTCGCACTACTACCAGGAGCGAGCCAACCAAAGAAGAGCATTCAACATTAGCATCCAGATTCAAGGGAAAGAAGAAAGACACTTTCTAGAAAGGCTCTCGGAGGAAGTCAAACACCAAAGGTATGTTCAAAGACAAAAGTATTGATACATCTAAAATTAAATTCTTTAGTTGCAATAAGTTGGGTCATTTTGCTACAGACTGCTGGTTTAGGAAGAAAAATCCAAGGAAAGAGAAACATCATGCCTCAACTGCTGAGGATGATGAATCCAAACGAAAACAGAAAAGTCCCTCTAATGAAAAAGAAACTAGAAAATAATATGACTTGGTTTCTGCCTTATCCAGTTCAGTTTTCACGGGGCCGAAAATTTGGTTAGTAGACAGTGGTGCATCAAAGCACATGACAGGGTACAAGGAGATCCTCTTAGATTTCAAGACAAAATCTTTTGCAGAGCAGGTTGAGCTTGGGGATGACAAATGTTACAAGATAGAGGGCTCAAGAAGAATCTTCTATCAGTTGCAACCCTTGAGGACAAGGGATATTGGGTGATCTTCAAGGACATGAAGGCACTGCTGTGGCTAAAGGTAGCCACTTGAGTACAACAAAACCCATTGGGACTCATAGAGGAGGACTGTACGTCGTGACAGGACAGTTTGTTCAGGCATTGGCTCATGATGTGACTAGCTCCAACGAGTTGTGGCACAAAAGACTTGGACATCTTCATTACAAAGCACTTCTAGATCTGCAGAACATGGTATGTGGCATGCCCTCTATTTCTCTTAGTAAAAATGAAATTTGTAAAGGATGCATGCTAGGTAAAAATATAAAGAAAGCATTTCCTTGTAGTGACAACAGAGCTCAGGGCATCTTAGATCTGGTTCATTCTGATGTATGTGGTCCCATGTCGTCTCCCTCACTCAATGGTTGTTTGTATTATGTCATTTTTATTGATGATTACTGAAGAAAATGTTGGATATATTTCCTTAAAGCTAAAAGTGACACATTTGATAAATTCAAAGAGTTTAAAGCCTTTATTGAAAAACAAACAGGGACACATCAGAACCCTTAGAACAAACAATGGAGGATAGTTTGAATCTCTCCAGTTTGAGGATTTCTGCAAGTTAGCAGGAATCAAGAGACAGTTGACCGTGCCTTATAACCCTCAACAAAATGGAGTTGCTGAGAGGAAAAACGAGACAATTTGTGAGGTAGTAAAAGCCATGATATTTGACCAGGATCTGCCAAATTCTTTATGGGAAGAAGCTACCTCCACTGTCGTGTATATTCAGACCAGGTGTCCACATGCTATCTTGAAGGACAAGACTCCTGAAGAGGTCTTCTCAGGGATCAAACCCGAAGTAGGGCATCTAAGGATATTTGGGTGTCCAGTATATATTCATGTCCTCAAGGAAAAGAGGACAAAGATGGAACCCTCAGCTAAGAAAGGAGTTTTTGCGGGGTACAGTGAGAACTCCGAGGCTTACAGGATATATGTACCAGGTCAGAGGCAGATAGAGGTAAACAAAGATGTGACATTCCATGAGGAAGCCGCATTCAGGAAATCTAAAGAGCTTCAGCAGGAATAAAAAGCAGTTCAACCAGCTTGGCCCTCTTCTGAAATGAAGAGTCAGATGATCAGAGGGAGGAACCCCATGAAGGGCCAAGTGATGAGCCCCTAAAACTTGCTGAAGAGTTAGAAAGAACTCTTGAAGAACCTCTAGCCAAAAGGAAGCCAGGGTGGCTTAAAGAAACAATGCAGGAAGCAGAAAAAATAGCTGCTCCCAAAGGAACTTTTAGGGAAAGTAAGAGGCCTCACAGGTTTGAAGGCTATGTTGCATTGATGAGCAACATCAGTGATGCCGAACCTTCTTCATTTGAAGAAGAAGGTAAATTACAAGTATGGACGGATGCCATGCTTGAGGAATACATGTCAATTCTAAAGAACAATGTCTGGGACATTGTGCCAAGGCCAAAGGACAAATCAATGGTCTCTTCCAAATGGATCTATAAGATCAAACATGCAGCTGATGGGAGTGTGGAAAAGTTCAAAGCAAGGTTTGTAGCCAGAGGCTTCACTCAGAAAGAAGGGATCGACTAGGAAGAGACTTTTTCCCCTGTAGCTAGGTATACCTCCATTCAAACTATTATTTCTTTAGCTTCTGTTCTTGGTTGGAATCTACATTAGATGGATGTGAAAACAACATTCTTAAATGGAAAGATTGAACAAGAGGTCTTTGTGGAACAACCAGATGGTTTTGTACTGCATAACAAAGGCTCTCATGTATGCAAGCTAAGGAAGGCCTTAATTGGTCTTAAGTAGGCTCCCAGAGTTTGGTATGACAGGATTGATGGCTTTCTTAAAAGCTTGGGATTTCAGAAAAGTGATGCTAATGCAAATCTGTACTTCAAGGTAAGAGGTAACCAACCTGTTATACTAATCCTGTATGTTGATGATCTCTTTCTAATAGGAGATGAAGGGATAATAGTCTGGTGTAAGAGGGAGCTAATCTCAGAATTCGAGATGAAAGACTTAGGCTTGATGCATTACTTCCTAGGATTGGAAGTGTGGCAAAGACAGGGCGAGATATTTCTGGCACAAGGAAAATACAAAGTGGATGTACTAAAGAGGTTTGGTATGATGGATTGCAAATCCATGTCTACTCCGATGGTTACCAACCTAAGGAAGCTGAATGATTCTGATTTAGGTTTAGATTTGGTGGATCCCACCATGTATAGGCAACTGATTGGATCATTGATGTACATGATCCACACCAGGCCTGATATATGCTATGCAGTGATTGCAATGAGTCAGTTCATGACTGATCTGAGACAGAGACACTAGGTGGTAGCAAAGCACATCTTGAGATATCTCAGAGGGACTATTACTTATGCTCTGAATTATACATCCAGTATGTAGCCCAGTGGATCGAAAGAGTACTTCCAGATACTGCTTCAGTTTAGGATCCGCTATGATCTCTTGGTCAAGCCGAAAACATGGATCCATTGCACAGATTAGAGTAGAGGCCAAGTACATTGCAACAAGTGATGCTAGCAAGGAAGCAATATGGATCGGGAAATTGGTTTCTAGGTTGTTTGGTGACAAGCTCCAGACAACGATGGTTCACTGTGACAATCAAAGTTGCATAAAACTGACAGAGAACCCGGTATTTCACGACAGGTCAAAATATATTGACATGAAGTACCACTACATCCGAGACTTGGTCCAGAGAAAAACTGCAAAGTTACAGTACATAGCCATGAGCGAGCAAGTAGCTGATATCCTAACAAAGCCCTTGACCTCGAGACAGTTTTTGCAGCTAAGAGGCAAGCTTGGTGTGGCTGAGAACGACTCCCTCGCTGAGAGGGAGTGTTAAATTTGGTAGCATCGACAATCATTCTCCATTGAGAGGCCATATGGGCTACCCTGAGGCTAGCCAGGGAGATTTGGAGAATCAACCAGTCTTGTGAGGTATTGGCAAAAGCCAGGGGGAATGTACAACCTCACGAGTCAAACCAAAAGTCAGGACGAATGAGATGCTATGTAAGTCTAATGCAAAAGTCAGGGGGAACATACAACCTCTATCAGCATAGACAGTCTAGTGCAAAAGTTAGGGGGAACGTACAACCTCTGTGAGCATAGACAGACTAGTGCAAAAGTTAGGGGGAATGTACAACCTCTGTGAGCCCGTAATGTTCTAGACTTGGCTAGACTGGGAAATGCTGTTAATCTGATGTCTACGGTAGATAATTAATTGTTACTACATATAAATGATCATACAAATAACAATTGCGACAAAAGACTGCAAAGCTTATATTATGATATCTTTGTGGAGTACAAATGTCGAATGTGGTTGAATAAAATAAATCACTTGGCTAGATCAATGACAAAAGGATCTTAGCCGGAATACAATAAGCAAACTAAATGATAATACACGATATGAAATGAACACTGTGGGATCAATGGATGATTTGGTGCTATGGCAACTCACACGGTAAGTGCTGCAAGTTCGGAAAGTTTTTTTTGGTGGCTAGATCTCTTGGATCGGCCTGGAAAATGTCCCAAACAATGCGCCTTGCTCTCCCTCTCAGTCCTGGTGACTGACTGACCCCTCTGTGGGTGTGTTTGGACCCCACATGGATCCCCTTGGGGGAATGCGCCCCTCTGCTACTGGAAAACTGTGCCCTAGTGAATCCACTGTTAGGATTGGCTGAGATGTGTCTCAAACTGATCGCTTTGGCCTATTGTGAAATGGGTCGGAAGGGTTTCCCTGGATGTGATCTGATGATCGCTCGAGAACCCCAAATGTGTCCTCCCCAAGTGCCGCACTCCCAATGTCTGCAAAATGTGCCCCAGATGATTCCTCCGTCGGAATTTGATGAGGAACTAGGCAAAAGATGCACTTTGCCTTCCTCTCAACGGGGTCGAAGGGGACTCTTTGAACTTTCCCTGAATGGGACAAGTCGATCCGCTAAACCTCCTCAGAAGTTGCGCCCTCTCCCTGAATAAGTGTGCCCTTCTTGCTGGAACCTGTAGAATTGCTGCTGAAGACTGATGGAAGACCTGTGTGATCTTCCTGGTGACTAGGGTGTGTCTCTGAACACCGAAATCAACCACTGGTGTATTCCTTCTGGAATCCACTAAACTATCTCTCCTGAGATGTGCCTCTCTCCTCAATGACAAGTCAAAATCTGCATAATGATGAATTAGGTCCATGTATCTTCTCTTATAGCTGGTCGAAACCCTAATTCGCTGTTGACTCTAATTTTAGCTCATCTGTTCTATTTTTAGCTCAAGTTGGCTTAAAAGCGCTTTTAGCCACTTTTAGCTCAATGTCAATTTCCAATTATAACACCCTTGACTTTTAGCCAGGGCCAGTAACCCTATTTACCCCTGTCTGTGTCTGGCTCTGGCTATAGTCTAACGAGGCTGTTTAGACTATTAAGCCTCCTCTTTGGAGCTCCTATTTGGAAAGGGACATTACAGAGCCTAGTCAAGCCTTGTGAGCAATGAGCAAAAGTCGAGGCATCTAGCAAAAGTTAGGTTGAATATAAAATTCCTATGAGCTAGAAGCAAACGATATTCCTAATATTTCAAATGATATAAATGTATTGATCTAGTGTGTTGGCATGTGTAACATTATCCACCATGAAGAGAAATTCGAATTGCCATGTTAAGAGTCGAGTTTTAGAAGTCATAGTTGCATGTCAAGGTCAAAGTCAAAGTTGTCAAGTTGTCACATGTTGCATGGATGGCATGCATTGCATGCATGTCTAGTTGCATGTTGCGTGCATGCTAAGTTAGTACGCATGCATGCCAAGTCAAGGGTGAGTTGTAATTGAAGTCTCAAGTCTAGTTCTATTCTCGAACTAAAGTGTGATGCTGAGTTATATTAAGCATGCCTTCTTACATCTAATTTGAGCCCTCTCCTCTTCTCCTATTTCATTCCTTTATAAGCAGAGGTCGACCTCCTCTCCTCTACACAATTGCTATGCAGGGTAAAGGTGAAGCTAGAGGCAGCATTGCAACTGCTAAACAGAGGCACATATCAGTCCTATAGAGGCTGCTATACAGAGGCACATATCAGTCCTATAGAGGCTGCATTACAGAGACACAGATCAGTCCTATAGAGGCAGCATTACATAGGCACATATCAGTCCTATAGAGGCAGCATTACAAGTGCTAAACAGAGGCGCATATCAGTCCTTTAAAGGCAGCTGTTCCAGTGCTACTTAGAGGCACGTATCAGTCAAATAGAGGCAGCATCAACAGCCCATATCAGAGCTGATATATCAGTTCTTAAGAGGCAGCGTATCTCAGTCTTTGAAGGCAACTCGGATACTTCTTCAGTGCTGGCCTGTAACAGGAGTCTAGATATCAGCAAGGTCTCTTAGTTCACTGTCTAGGTCAGAGTCAACTTGGCAAGCTCTTTAAGAGCAGAGTATTCATGGTGGATATTTGTAAGTGATCTTACATTATTAATGCAATAAAGGAATATCGTTTGCTGGGGTTTTTCTCCCTGTACAGAGTTTCCCTAGGGTATATGTGTTGTTGATGTGCATGCTTACGTATCTACATGATTATTGCTATTCAGTTATGATTCTATATTGTTGAAATGTATTAAGCTGGAATCAAAGTGTTGAAGAAAATAAAGAAATAATCCGCATAAGAAATCAACCTCATAATTTAACAAAAATGACCTTCCTGCTCAAATGACAAGTTTGAAAGTGATGCAACTCTGCAATACAAGAACCTTGTGACCTCTAGCTCCAAATGGGGTGCGTCGCCAGATCCCAACCTGCCCTGCTTCCCTCCATATTCCACCTAACCAAGCCCGTAACTGATTTCCGCAGTGACTAGATACTCCTGATTATAACAGAGCCTGGAATCTGGAACAGGTAAGGGGAAGAGAAGGTATCACACAAATCAAAATCCCCCCCACACCTTGCCAATATGCTGTGCTGTCATCATCCTATGCTGAAACAAAACTTGCGAAGGAGCAGCACTCTCTAGGCACCTCACCACCCACTTGGCAGCAAGAATGCTGCAATGAGTGGCAACATCAATCAAACCAAGCCCCCCTCCATCCTTGGTTGAGTTATGCTAATTTTCTGCTATTGATGATAATGTTTCATTTATTTATATTTTAGGGATTGTGAAGTGTTTTATAGTTTGTCACCTGTGGTCCTAATAGGATCAAGAGATTTTATCAGTAGACTGTCTATATTTTCAAATGTGGCGACATAAAACTTTGAAATGAGATTATGGTTTGTTTTTGTGTTCTAATTATAAACCTTATTAGCGGTCAATCTCTAAAGTTAATTTGATAAACATTAAGTATAATAATTTTGAAAGAACAGTTATTAATCTAAGCTGATATCACAAATCATTTGATTTGTCATATCATAACCATTGTCATTGGTGGGTTTTCAGCATATGACCCAGGCTGGTTCTGGTGTTCTGTAGCTGTACTACTTGTTGCTTGATGTTAGATCTTCATCTGAATAACGCAACCTTTATCATATACTTAACATAATATTTATTATGATAAAACCTAAACTATATAATATATAATTATTATTAACTATTAAAAATCCTTAGTGTCACAAATCAGCAATATATAAAGGGATAAAATTGTTTAATTGTATCATCCATCATTTGTTCCTTTTCAAATATGTATATATATTTCAATATATATCTCTCTGCACTTTGTGTGTGAAACATTGTTATAAGGTTGTAACAGCCTTATTCAGCTGTACCATATATTCAGTTGGCTTGTACTTTCTAGTTTCTACTCATGTTGAAGTATCTCACTGTCGTTTTTAGATGCGGATGTGAGTAGAAGATGCATTGTGCACTTACCAGCCACTGTTCTGACAATGCATGTTCTTGCCCATGCCGTCATTTTTTTCACTCCCGAGAACTTATATAATTTCTTCCTTCATCATATTTCCATAGAAGTCTAAATGAATGTAGAACCATGAGAGAAACTATATATTTATTGCAATTTACTAAATGGATGCCAATGTAATGGGTAGTGCAACCATTATTTCCTGAACTTTGTAGTATGTAAGAATGCTTTAAAGTTGTACATAAAAGGGGGAATTGTGGTCTGTTGGATTTGGTGAGTTGCACCTGTCCGTCCGTATTGCATGAATGATAGAAATGTGATCTTTGAATTAACACTTCTGTAGCAGTCTAGTGTTTGATATTATAAGTACAGTATATTATTGTACTCAAGAAAATCTTAGTTGCTGCATTTAGTCACTAGTGATTTTTTCCAAAAAAAGATTTGAAATTCACCGAATGTAAAACACTGCAAATTTAATTGTGAATCTCATCGGCCAGATGATTTCTTTCTTTTTTATAAAATTTGTAAAGCATTGTTAAATATTTGTAACTTCTTGTTAAGCTTATATATCAATATATAGATAAACATGGTTTTGGACAGTATATGATGTTCTCAAAATTAGCTTGTTTTTCAGTCTGCTTAGTTCTTTTTGCTGTACTTAATGGCAAATTTTATCATATTTTTTTGCACTGGGAAATTTTATCTGAATTTATTGTTGCCGGGATTTGGACATGAACATGAACCAGGTGACTTAGAAGAAAATTCTGGACATTTATACAGATTTTTATACTTCTGGCCATTTTAGTTGCTCTACATTGTTTAATTAGATAATATTTTGACATTTTTGGCTTTTTTTACATTGGTTTGTTCTTTAGTTGAAACTTTATTCTTACCCTCTTTAATCTCTTGAACAACTTCCATTTAGTGTTGCTGATTCCTGAATCTATTTTTGGCTTGATTTTGCATCATGCACATTGTCATATCTTTTCCATATATTAATGATGGTTTATCTTATACCTTGGCCATTTATTGTGACTATGTTTGCCATTCAGCATCCAAAAGTAGTGTTTTTGGTTTTCTTAACTACAATTTACAAAAGTTTAATGTTCTTGTTGACATTCCTAACCTGCACATAAATCATTTATTGAAAATCTATGGTTGATCCAGTGTCGTAGTTTTGGTAATATTTATGTATGCCAGTACTACCCTTGTGAAGATTCCAGTAATGACCAGTTTGGTTGTGCTTCAAATCTAGCTTTCTACCTATCATTTGCCTGCAGACCCTGAACTGAAGCACTCAAGTGACATTTGTTTTGGACATTCTTCCTGTTCTGAATAAAGTGCTTCAAATTTTGGTCCATTATGAAAATTAGTCTTTAAAGATCTTATGAATTGGTTGTATATTATGTTGCAGGTTTTAAAGGTGCTTTTGGAGATTAGTAGAGAGAATTCATGGGCAGAAGAACTTCATTGCAGACTAATTCGTTTGCTATCAAATTTATTGTATTGTATTCCCACTGGGACAGAGACGGCTGATCCTGGTTCTTATGTTATGGATGTTCAACGACTGGAACTTCTTGGTGGAATAGAATTTATTTGTCAAGAGGTTAGTATCTCACTTTTGCCCCCTTGCAGTATGGTCAAGTAATATCTTAAAATCATTTTCTTTTTTGACTAGTGTTCTTTAGTTTAACATTCTGTTTGCTATGTTCATTTTACTAAGTTGTAGATTGCTAGCAAGGAATATATGCTGAAGAGAGAAAAAGTCGTTGAATTTTTGATTCTATAGTTAGCTAATACACAATTATGTGATTGAGAAAATAACATTGAATCTTATAAGATTCTTTCTTTAATTTTCTATATTCTATCAATATCAACTTTATGTCATTTGCTAACAGGGGAAGATAAGTGCAGCTTAATAAATAAGCAAAATGATTAAGCCAAGCATTGGTATTGACCTCAATGTTTGAGCTTACGATGTTATTCTGCAAACTATAGGATGGGTTTTCTTGGATACACAATGTTTTGGGTGAGAGGAAAAAAGCAAGAATTTTCAACATGAGCTACTATTGCTCAGGGCGATTTTTAGATAAGATAAGGAAAGATCATTTTTAATGTCCACAAAAGACAAGAGCTAGGCAGCCCTATGAGGAATTCCTCCAAATTGTCAATGGGAAAGAATTTGAGAGATTGTGGCGGCATGCCAGTCAAGGCTGAATGACTCTAAATATGTTTTTTAGTACATTACACCATAAATAGATTGCTTAAACAAATTGTAACAGAGCTCAAGAAGTATACTTTAATATTAGTTTAGCATGGGCTTTTCTTAATGTAGCATCGACGATGCATCCTTAGCACTTACATTTTTGATCTGGTGATGGAGATGATAGGGGATGTCCTTGGGGATTGTGGGATATCATCCATGCCCCAAGGGTATCTTCCCTAAAAACAAGTACGTTTGGGGGAAGTTTCCTATATGGCAGGGAATGTTTAGGCCTACCTAGATGGTTTTGGGGACATCTACAATCTAGATATCTATTGTCCAAACTGGTGCAAATCCTTAAAAAAAGAAGAAAATATACTATTATCATCCAAACAAAATCCTCTAATATGACTAATAATATAATCCGTCACTAAAGGAATTTTTTTCTCCTTTATTTTGGGCTGCCCTTGCTTTCAAAGCACAAAATCAGGACATGAAGCTTGTGTGCAGCCTTGGAGCTCTTTGAAGTGTCGTTTTCAGAGTTTATAAGCTTCAGTGAGTGATATTTGTGAGCTGGGTTGGAGATTCAAGTGGGCAGAAGTGAATATTTGATATGGGCAGCTCTTGTCTTTGGACAAAGAGATTATTCATCTACAACCGGTTTTTTCTGAATTTTTTCTTGGCATTTTGAAGTTATTGTCATTCAGGGAAGTAATAAATTTGTTTCTTCGATGTTCTTATCTACAATCATCATTCATGCCTTTTGGGAAAAAACTTCAAAATAAAAAAAACACTACCTAATTTGAAATGAGACCAGCACTATATATCCTAGGCCAGGATATATAGTCCCTACTTGCAATAAATTAACAACAGCATTGTTAGACAGAGGGCTTGAAAGATGCAAAGGTTGATGGAAGACCTTAAACAAACTTGGGTGATGAGAAGGTGTTCAATTTTCTTGGATGGTTGGAGTCTGGACAGATATTAGGCTGAGACTTTTGTTAAACTTTATTGTCAACTCTTCAGGAGAGCCCTATTTTTTAAGGGCAATTGATTGTACTAGAAAGCTGGACCCATAATTCCAATTAAAGGTATTGAAGGATGCGATCGAAGAGGGTGGCCCTTCTAATGTAGTGCAAATCAATGTTGTAAAACTCGTCTCGGGGAAAAACTCGCCGGGGTCCAGAAAACAACGTTTCGTAAAACTCGGCAAAACATCGGCAAAAAATCGGCAAAAACTCGGCAAACTTAAAAAAATACAAAAATATTCATTTTTTTTAACTTTTGAAACATTTAAAGCAACAATAGCATCAAATAGACAGATTGCCACATGAATATGGAAAGAAAACTGATATATAAGATATATAAGATGTCTAGTGATACATCACACATAAAAAATGAATCATGTCCTGATTCCTGAGTCATCAAAAAATATAATAAATCATAAATGTATCTCATGATCGTCATCATGACTCATGAGTCATGAGTATGACTCATGAGTCATCTACAATGAAATCAAGTAAATAAACTATGGATTCCCTCTACTCTTTTTACGAGCAAAGGTAATCGCTGTAGAAACTGCTTTTCCTCTAGCAGTAGGAGTAGGTGCCCTTGAGGCATGTGCGCCTCGTACTGGAGTCAAGCATCCTCTAGAAGAAGTAGAAGACCCTCGAGACAAATGTCCCCTAGAAGAAGGTACTGGTAGAGGAGGTCGACTGCTAGTGCTACCACTGGGCCTATCTCCCTCTGACTGT